>CM057820.1:75514787-75752143 GCA_030067965.1 Latrodectus elegans | reverse complement strand
ACCATTGATCGACACCGTTACAGTGGTGGATGATTGCTTGTTTGGGGAGGGAATTATTCAGGGCTCAAGATTAAACTTGGCATGTTCAAAATGTAAACATCCATAAATGAATTAGCCACATCAAACGGGATGTCATTCCTGAAACAACATGTATGTTTTGTTTCGATGCCATGTGAGTGAATTTCTTTTATGGATGAAAACACCCTGTCCACACCATGCAAACATTATAGACGAATGTTTTCCAATCTGAGGATATCACCCGTAAGGAAATGGTCATCATACTTGCAATCTTGAATACAATAGAGGTAGTGTGGAATATACTATTATTGGCTGACGAATTGAAGCCCTTCGTAAGCCTCCCCACAATGTCTACCGGAGCTTCGGAGAGCATTGCTTGATAAGTAGTGTAATATTCCCAAGATCAAATCGATACTCTGCATGCCAAGCAACGTATGGACTGTATTGCATCGTCTGGCATACTATGTATTAACTATCATACCAATCATGTTATATTGGTTTTTGTAAATAGATTCTTTTTTGAAATTTGTTCCAGGGAATAACAATCGCAATTTTTATTAATGATGCCAAACATATAACATCATTTTTGCTCATTATCAGTTGTTCAATGAATAAATTTTACAATTAAATCATTTGAAGATGTTTTGAGAATTGAAGTTTACGGGAATGATTATTTGGATATATCCATATGTGTTCAGATGGTTTTGGATTAGAGATAGTGGTATTTTCCGGTCTTCTATGGGTGAAGCGTACGCAGAAAAGATTATTATTGGTTGTTGCTGATTATCTAACTTGCATTGCGACTGGACAGTGATTTTATAATCATTGGGTTGAATTTAGATTTACCAATTATTGCTGCTCTTGGTTTACTCTTATTATTGGCTGCATGTTGCTACCAGGCTGTTGGGATGCCTAGTATGTTTTGTGCTGGTACGTATGGTTCTTGGATGCTGGCTATATCTAATTTATTTGAGTTAAGGAACTGTGTAAATCGCGCAGTGACTTATTTGCTGTCTTGTAGGTTTGTCTGTACTATTTGAGTGGAGTTGCTGTGTTGACTATTGATCACTATATTTTAATTTTTGCTGTGAATTAAATTTGCCATTATTAGTCGTTATTTTGTTGTAATTTAGGTAATTATTGTAGGATAGACAAGAGTTGTCGAAGGTTTCATTTTGAGTAGAGTAGTATGCGCCATTTTTATTGGCTTCGTTGCAAATGATGAATAGAAGTTTGTGGAGGTCACTTTTGTGTTTCATGATTTTCTCCACAACGCTATTAATATATTTATTCTTCTGGAACGTAGAATAATATACAAATTGAGGAACCTGTAAATTGACAATATTCACACCACTATTGCTGCTTGCAAAATAAAAGTTTAAAGTCTTTCTTGTTGCAAAGGATGACTGCAATTCTAAAGAATGCCAGGCTATCGTCAGAAAATACAAGTTAACACGCGAGTATATGAGGGACAATCATGAGATTGATAAAAGCAAGTTGTTCCTGACATGAAACCACAACTGAATACACCTGGAAACATCCACAGTTCACTTGCTGGAGTGAAGAGGCCTGAAAAATGGAACTGGGGAAAGTTTCATGGTTATTGGTGGAGTCAAAATGACGTTAACAACATGAATCGTGGCGTCCGAAGGGAGATAGGGGCGATCGCATTAAAACACGTCTACTGAAATTCTGCAGCATGTGCAAAATACCTTGGATTATTCCACATCGACCAGATTCATTTCTCACCAATTGATTGTTAAGGCTTGCTCTCATGGCATCCGTTAGAGACTGCCATTGACCCAACAGCATAAATGCCAGCATCTGGAATAGAGTCGGAGTAGATTAATGTGAACGATGGAGTGGCACAGCATAGCATTTTCAGATGTGTCACGCTTTTGTTTCTTCAGTGATAATCGACAAGAGCAGGTCTTATCAGGCAGTAATTGTGAAACGCTCTACCGAACGACAACGAGGTATTACGATTTAGGGCCCCATTGCGTACGATTCCAGGTGACATCTAGTTCGCATTCATGACACAATGGCTACCAACGTTATGTGAATGATGAGTTGTGGCTTCTAGTACTCGCCTACATTCAGCGGTGCCCAGTGTCCTTTATCAATAGGACAACACGCGATCGAATGCATTACATGCATTTGCCAACATGATGTATAAGGGGTACAGTTGCTTCCCAACCCAGAGTTTTCGCCAGATCTCTCACCAATTGAACCCATTTGGAGTATGATAGGCTACCATTTGCAGACTCTGTTATTTCCTTCTTTAGAAGAGCATTTTGGCAAAATGGTTGACAAGGAATAGAGGGCCTTTCTTCAAGACGTCATCCGTCCCCTCACTGCATTTTGACAAGACATTTTGCTTCGTGTATCACCGTCCACATTGGTCCTACTACCTACTAACCTGATCCTTTTCTCGCTATTAGATGAAGATTATTATCTAGATGTAATAGCATCATGGAAAAAATAGATAGGAGGATTATAAAGAAAAATTTTTAGAAGATTTATGTAAACAAAAATGTGTGATTTTTTATATTTAACTTGCAGAAGAAAATAAACAGCTATTAAATAAATATCCTGTCTACGAGTTAAAAATTCCCTTTAAATATTACTTTAAACAAAATTAATTTCCTCGCCAGATAGACAAAAATTTCTTTTAAAAATTAGAATCAAAATCTTTTTTAAAATTTACAAAGGGGAAGTAGCAATCCATTTTCAAGATATTTCTGCAATTAATAACTTTTAATTATATTCATTAGAAATAATTTGCAGTAAAGTGTATTGGAATAAACATTTCAAATAGTATCCAGTTCTTCTTGTAATCTTAATGTAGAAAATTCTGTAACTTTCCTTTTATTTTCAGGCTTTGATCAACAAAGCGAAAGATTAAAAATATCTATGAAATTATCAGTAACGCGTATAATTTTTTTTCTCCTAAGATTGAACCATTGGACAGTCAGCAGAGCAATTATAAAATAAGAAACGTGGCAAATCTTTTTACTATTTTTTAATTGTTGCATAATTGTCCTCAATTTACTTATGTTCAAAATGGGTTGTATAGTTCATAATAGTCTTCCGCTTAGTGTTAAAATAGATATCATTGGTAGTTAAAGTTTCATAATTTCTAGTAAATCATTTTATTTTTTATAAAAATTGTATTTGCTTATTTGCAATTATTTTGTAAAAATTAAACAAAATTGAAATGCGTATATTTGTAGTACAATAAGTACTTATGATTTTCGCTATCGTAAGTTAATATAAAAACAAATATTTGCACAAATTCAGTTTGAAAATAATTTTGTAACAAATAAGATATTGCAAAGAGATATATAAATTTAAAGTTCGGTGTAGAATTATTATCTTATTTTGTATTAATTCACACACACATTTTTCCTATTCTATAATTCTCATTTAATTTAAATTCGAATCCACATAAAAGTGAAGTCTACAAAAGTCTTTAGTTGATAAATTCCTCAATAATTGCTCAGTTGATTTTTTACTTTGCTAAATTGTGTAATTTTAAGTATAAATTAAAAATAGTAATTAAAATTTTATGTATAAATAATAAGTAACCCTGGTGTAAAGTATATCTACTACAAAACATAGACAAAGGACTTCCCAGCAAACACAAACTGCCGGCAAAATCCGGGCTGCTGCTGTCCGCCGGTTTTCTGTTGGCCATGGCAAGCCGCTGATGGTTGTTTGATGGCCCAGCTCCGGCCATTATGGCTACGGATGAGTGCTGTCCAAAATAAACCGGACTGGTGCTGGATGATAAGTAGTAGGCCGACAAATTCTGGTCATCGTTGTCCCTGAAGCTGTTGGCCAGCAAAATTAAGACAATTAGTTTTAAGCGCTATTTTTTATTTTATCGGCAAATGCTATTTTTTTCCAAATAACAGTTTTTTTTTTTTTTTTTTTTTGTGAATTAATTTTGTTATAACTTCTTACTTTTTTAAACCCTTTAAAAACTGTTTTCAGAGAGAGACAAAAATCTATTTTTCACTATTTATTGTGTATACTAAGTGGCAGTATCACGTCAGATAGTGCGAAGAGCTTGTGCACCGTCAGCAGTTAATGTGAAGTGGCCGAACATTTCATGTTGTGTCTGTGAGCAAAGAGAAATATAAGATAAGTATGCATTAATTATTGTTGTTTTCATCAGGATAGAATTTTATGAATGATGCAAGAATGATATATTTATTTTGTGTTGAAATACTATTTAATTACTTGTTAAGAAAACTTCATAAACTATTGATAACATGACTGCAAGATGGATATTGGAAAATGATTGTCATTGTATATTTTAGAATAATTTCATTACCGTGTAAGGAATAAAAAAATCTATCATGCACGGAAGCATTTTTTTCATTCTATATATTAGTTATATTTAATCAATTAGTATAATAATTTATTCAATATTTTTAATCGAATTCGATTGCTATACGGCTTAAATCTATTTATTACATTTTTTATTTGTTACAAAATAAGTTCATGAAATAAATGACAGTCTAAAAATATTCTATTTGAAATAGCTTAGATATTTATTTTCAATGAATTCATGTAGGATCTTGTAGCATTTATGAAAAAAAATTAAAAGTGCAATTCCATATAAACTTTAAGTCTTTTATTTTTAAAAGATTTTCTTATTTACTATTATTTTTAAGTCAATTTTTACTGACTGAAATATTTTGTCTCGTGTTTTTAAATTTTGTATACTCCTGGAATATCTGCTTTAAGGAATGAAAAATCTTACTATGCATAAACATAACAAAATATTTTATTGCATGCATAACATGGTTTTTATGTATAACCCTGTCAACCGTTAAAATGACTGTGGCTTTCTTAGCAAAATATTTTTGCACCTAAAACTCGAAAATTGTATAATCTTGAAAATATAATACAAAATTGGGTAAGTTTTACAGTTTCTGTAGGTATCTGACAGAATAATTTCCACAAATTAAAAACGTAGGGTATTTTATGGTTGGATTATTTTGTCTCGTGTTTTTAAATTTTGTATACTCCTGGAATATCTGCTTTAAGGAATGAAAATCTTACTCTGCATACCCATAACAAAATATTTTATTGCATGCATAACATGGTTTTTATGTATAACCCTGTCAACCGTTAAAATGACTGTGGCTTTCTTAGCAAAATATTTTTGCACCTAAAACTCGAAAATTGTATAATCTTGAAAATATAATACAAAAAATAGTAAATTTTACAATTTCTGTAGGTATCTGACAGATTAATTGCCACAAATTAAAAAAAAAAACGTAGGGTATTTTATGGTTGGAAAATTAATATTAACGTATACAAAAAAAAGTTCACATGGAACAACTCTGTTATTATTTAAATTAGTTGTGTAGATTGTTAACTATTTCCATGTAAAGAATGTTGTCAGATGTAGCAGCTTTGTAGCTATTCTTGTGTTTACGTATTTTAATGTATTTAAAATCACATTTTATGGTTTTATTTATGACTGAAAAATTGAAGTATGAATTGACAATAATTTCAAACAATTTGCTTTAATGAAAATGTAAGTTCACTAGGGTATTTGTCCCTTTATATTTTGGATAAAGTTATTAAAATTTCAAACATTTGATGATATTTTTGACATTTTGATCACTGTTTCTTCTAAATTCATGTAAATGGTTTTATTGTTATAGTAAATGGTTGACTGGATAATGGGTAAATGATATATATATATATATATATATATACAGTGAAACCTCGTTACAACAATATTTTAGGGACCAAATAAATATATTGTTGTAGAGAGGCATATTGTTATATCGAGGGCCCACATAATTTGAGCATTTAATAAGAGTTTTTTTTATTATTAGTTTTATTAGTTTAAGGTGCATAACATACTACTTTATGTCTACATTTAGAAGAAATTAATTTATAAAATACTAATAATAGTGGTTTTAAGCACTAAAAATAATTAAATTAGATAAATGCAGAAAAAAAAGCACAGAAATATTCTCTCTCTCATACCTGGAAAACACTTTTTATTGAAAATAATCCAATATTTTTGTTTGTTTATTAATAATTTTAACTGTTAAGTTCACCAATATTGTGTGCATTGAGTCTAGTGCACGAAAATGTTCTTCATTTGTCGACGGAAGGCTTGAAAAATATCCGTAGAGAATTCACAGATTGAAGAGCTTCCTGGGATGACAATAAGGACTGCGATGGTCCTGTATTATCATTATCATCAATATCATCATCATCATCTTAATCATTGTTTCCTATCTCATCAGTAATTTCAAAGAGAATATCTTCATCAGTAACTCCTGCGAAAACCATAAGATCATCATCTGCTGTTAAATAGTCTTCTATACTAATTCCAAACTTTTTACCGCTTGTTTCTTCAAATTGGGATACGGATTTTTTGATGTGCAAAACACATTCTTGATCATCTGAGAGATCATTGTTTATGGAATTTTCATCATTATCAAATTTCTTAGCTTCCATAACACAAAGATCGGCCTTTCTCCAGCAATTCCGAAGAATTGAATGGTTTTTTCTGTTACTTCTTACCAACTTCCACAATATTGTCACACGCTTCCTTGACATTTACAGCTTTGAAAGGGTCTTCTACTTTATTTTCAAAGTTTACAAGTATGGAGTCGACCAACCATTTTCTGTAATATCCTTTGAAGCACTTAATTATACCCATATCAACAGGCTGTAAAATTGAAGTGCAATTGGCAGGGAAAAAACGATTTCGATATTTTGTAGCTTTGGAAATGTAGTGTGACTCCGCAGTTATCTAACAACAAAACGATTTTTATCTTTCTCTTCTTCGTTTCATTGTCTAACTTCTGTAACCATTCGGAAAAAAATTTAGACGTCATCGAAGTCTTCTTATTTGCTTTATACTCCATGGGAAGACTTTTCACGTTCTTAAAGCACCTTGGCTTCAATGATTTACCAATGACGAGAGGGTGTATTCTATGCGTTCCTGTGCTATCTGTACACAGAAGAACAGTCAGTCTCTGGTTTGATTTCTTCCCTGCATAATTTTTTTTCACCCTTGAATGCCAATGTTCGATCGGGTAGGAGTTGGAAAAACAGCCCAGCTTCATCTGCATTATAAATGTCTTCTGGAGCATACTTTTCTAAGATTTCTTTCATCTTGTTTTGCCGCCACTCATTTGCGTTGTTTATCGGGGCTGACTTTTTCTCTCCGTGAACTTCTTGGAAAGTTATTCCATGAGATCTCGAAAACGCATTAACCAACCATTGCTAGCTTTGAAAGTTTCGTTCCCTAGCAATGCTTCAAATTTCCGTGCTTTTGCACATAATAAAGGTCCATTTACTTGGACATTTGTTGCTCTCATCTCTTTTAGACCATTTTAAAACAACAGCATCAATGTTTTCATTTGTTGCAACTTTCAGTCGTTTTCGCTCTGGGTTAATTTTATTTGAAGTTACAGCATCTTCTATTTGCTTTTTCTTCTTTAGGAACGTTGCAACTGTAGATTGCGATAATCCATGTTTCTTAGCCACATCAATCTGCTTCATTCCCTCATCAATATCATTGATAACATTCAGTTTATCTCGAAAAGATAGTTGCTTTCGCCCTGCCATCTTAGGGAACAATATCGCGTGAAAGAAAGAAAAGTTCAAACCAAATGTTTCGTGTAGAACTCAAAATCGATAAAGACTATAAAACAACCTTTGAACTCACTTTTCAGTATGTCACTTAGTAACACCCCGCCTCCATCTCCCCCTGTTCCTCTAACAAAGGGCACTTGTTCTGTGACAAAGTGACCAGACAGGTCTAGATGTCCTTAAACCTTATCAGAATTCCAAAGCTTACTGGGAAATGAGACTAAACATACATTTACACTTCACCCCCCCTCACCCACTCCAATTCCCAAAAGGGTGGTCTTCATCTGTTGTGAAATCTGAACAATAGCTATTTATTCGGGAATAAGTTGAATATACACAATGAGTCTTAACCCTTTGTCTGCCGCGGGCGTATATACATATATGCCGCACTAAGCCGATGCGAAGACTGCCCCGGGCGTATTATACGGCTTTCCGAAGTACGGTTCTCTGCAATGTTCTGTTATCAGTAATAAGAGTTTTACTGATAACACAGAATGTCCTTGACATGGTTTACGATGGACTTGCCTATTTCAAAGGGGTGATTTGGAGAGGGGAATATATTTCTTGGAACGGGGAAAACTGTTTTTGTTCCATACGTTGCAGTTATTATTTGTGCTTCTTTTCGAATAGTTCGTAGCTTTTTATTCTTTCGTTAGAGTGTGCTATAAAAGCTTTTTATTTTTTGTCCAGTATGTCTGATAGTGATGACAATGAGCTGGATGACTATTTTCGTTCTTCATCAGGATCAGAAACGTTGGAATATGACATTGCATCTGATGAAGAAGATTCCGATTGCGACTATTTGCAAGATGCCCGACGTTGGACACGATTAACTGAAATTTAGATTGAAAAAATCGTTTTACAGAGGTTTATTGTTCAGAGAATATCGCAATATCGAGGGGAGATTAACATTAGTTTATATGCAAAATCACCGGGACCACAAAACATTATTATAGTAGAGGGAGTTATTGTTGTATCGGGTATCGTTGTAGCGAGAGTTTACTATAGATATATATACACACACTCATAAGCATACAATTAAAACATAATTTTTTCTCCTTTACCAATTTACATAGTCTGATTATGATGACAATATTGTCCAAGATATAATATTGTCAGAATTATCTTTATTTACTTTTGGTTTTTTCTCTTTAAGGAATTGAAGTTAAATAAAGAACTTAAACATAATTTTAAACAAAGTAAATTAGTAAGGTATGCAAGTAAAATGAGTGTGATATGAGAAATTGTTAAAACAATTTATTTGTTTTGATTTCAAAGATACTTCTAATTTTGAAATTCACCATACAATTTCAAAATAATAACAAATATTGTTTAAAATATTACATTTGTAAACTGCATGTTTATTTTATTGTTTTAATATAGTAAGCACAATTAGGTTAATCTTCTAAAACATCTAATCTTCAAAACAAACATCAATATATATGTATACACATACTGCTAAAATTATTAACTGATTTTAATTGCACTATATTTCTTTGTTACGAGTTTTATTTGAGTATTTTACAGCAAATACAGTGGTTAAAGTCAATTTTGAAAGTAGAAATTATTTTATGTTTTTTTTTATTGTAATTTATAACACAAAACGATTAAATTTAAAGCCCATATATTTCTCGAAATTATTCAAAACAACGCTTATCAAAGAGGCAAAATTTTGTGATATCCATCTTGAAAATAATTTAATGATTTTTATGAAGAAAAGAATATAATTTTAGTTTAATCTCTTATTTATCAGTTAAGCATTTAATATATTTTAAAAATTGATATTTCATTTATTAACATACCTCTCTTTATACGTTTTATCCTTTTTGTGGCTTCTTGCAAAAGTTGAACTTGTTATAGAAAATTTGTTTTATCTATAACATTTCGTATAAATAAATTATGTACTGGAAAGTGACCATTATATATTCCCATGTAATTAATCAATTTTAAGTTTTAAGACATTTTTCTATGTAACCAACGTATCCCTATTGAGCATATTTTATCTTCTTCATATATAGAGGCAAAAAAATCTTTTGTGTCATATTAACTTTCATTTGGGACTAATAAATATTTTTGTATTTATAGAACTATCTGCGCTCACAGATTTCATCCTGTAGAAATTGCGAAACCAGTTTCTTTAAAATGCTGCTATAATAATGGCGTACAGACAAAAACAAGTCTTAAGTGAATCAGTTTCCACATTGACAGTAAGTAATGCCAATGTTTGAAGAATAACACGTATCTGAAATATTTAAATGTACAATAAATTTTGAAATATTGCTGAATTTTTTAATCATTAAATTTAAAAACAGTGTATAAATTTCTGAAATCTTTTAAGTGCTTCCTTTATTTATTTATTCAAAATGAAATAATTTCTTTTCCATAAGAAATTTTTTGTAACTTGTGAGATTTAATTTACAAATTGAGTAGTTCTGACTATGCAAATTAATCAGTTGCAAAATTTTAAAAAAATTTTACAATATTATGTTGAAAAATATAGTTTTATTTTAATTCATTTTTTAAAAACATTTTCTTTAAATAAATAATAAGAATATCCAGGAAACATTTGATAAATAAGTCAATCTTCGTAATGCATTGTATAGTTTTGATATGCATTTACTGTAAACTTGGAATGTAAAATCAAACTTATTTATTCATTTTACTCTTCTTAAAATATGTAATAATAAAAAAATAATAAATTTGTTTTATTCATTTCATTTTCATATTTAATAATTCACATCTGCTAAGTGATATAATTAGGATGAACAATATCTATTTTAATAGGTATTTTATGCTTATAAGTAGTCTTGATCAATGACCACATTTAACCATAAATACACATTTTTCCTTAATATTTTTTCCATATCATAGGTAATTTCAAACAAGATACTTTATTTCCTTGTCTTACAAATTCTAATTACTTGTATTAACAAATAATTGCAATTAACGTAAATAATATATAATTCTAGCAAATAATTGTAATTGTGAATAATATTAACAAATAATTTAATTAAATGTAGTTCATATAAGATTTGTGCAAATAATTGCAATTATAAATATTATTAACAAGTAAGTACAGGTATTATTTTTAAATATTAAATAATGTAACAAATTATGGCTTATATTTATTATCAATGGATACTTGCTAATATTTCATTTTATTTTTCTAATATTTGCTAATATTTCATTTTATTTATTATTATTTTATTCAACTTTTAACCTTATAGTATTTCTAACATCTCCCCACTCCAATGTAAATATGGTACCTATTTAAACTAGTCCAGAATAATTAATATTTGGACCTTTCACTTATATATATGGTTTTTGCTGGGGAAATTTTTATAAGTAATAAAAAATGTTAATCTTTATCCTTTTTGTATCATTTTTCTCAACATCATGTTGCATGGAATTAATTGATTTGGAAAAGAAAATATTAATTTTTGTACAAAAAAGTATATATGTGTACAAAGAAAATATATATTTAAAATAATTCAATAAAATTATCATAAAACAATGGAATTCTTTCTTATCTTCAAGCTCAATTTTAGCAATAAATTGACACTTGCTTACACAAGAATTTTTTTAAAAAAGCAAATTTATAAATAATGAAATTTATTATAACAAAAATTATTTTAAAAACATAGAGTATAAAAATTATTTTAATTATTTAAATAACTGTAAAATTTAGACAACATCGTGAGATATGAGTTAGTAATTCATTTTTTCAATCTTTCTATATAATTAAGAACTAAAATGCACTTAAAGATATTTGACAATTACATGGATAACAATTGTCTTTTAAATTAAACAAAATATATTCAGAGTATTAATTTGATGGATTTTCAATACTCTTATATTGACTTTAACAATGTATACAATATTAACAGATAAAAATGAATTCCATTTTTATAGAAAAAATAACTATAACCAGCCCTACGTTGGTAAAGCATCTATCGTCGGCCAAACAGCAAAGGGCCGATGGATAACCGTATATGGGCATGTACTGGCAATTACATGGGCCACATGTGGCCAATATGGCGTTGCTGCCCAACCGGCGTTGGCCAAGAGCGGACCGTACTGCGGGCCCAGCAGCAATGACGACGACCACTTTATTGACAGAGCCGCTGAGGCCAAATAGTGGCGGGCCGCTGCTGGCAAAGACGGCTGACAGCAGCGGCCCGATGGATGCCCGGCATCTTTGTGTTTGCTGGGTTTTTCCCGTGATGGGTTCTTCATGTTGATTTCCGCATCTTTTTTGGAGCTAAGTTTATAGAGTAAATCTTTGTTCTTTGAGTCAGTTTCGGTACAGCACATTTATCACTAAGGAATAATGAGCATTCATAATTTTATTTAATTAGAGATATTGCAAAATTTATTGGGTTACATATAAACAAAAAGGAAGCGCAAGAATTCAAGTTTTTCTAGCCAATTAACAAAAATCATTCAATATATTTTTAAATCAAAAGTTCTTCAAAAGAAAATTTTAAGAAATCAAATTAAAAATTAATTTTAAAATTCTAATTTACTTTCACACAACTTAAACGAAACAAATTTTTTTGCGAACCTTTAATCGAAAAACAGAAAGACAAACTGTCAGCTTTTCTCGCTTTCATTTTGTTGCCAAAATATTTTTTAATAAATTTAAATTTGTAATAGCTTATTTTTAATAGCTATACATTTATAATTATTAAAAACAAAATAATAATAATAAAAATTACTCTATTTATATTTAGTAATTAAGATTTTTATCTGCAGTAATAGAATAATAAATAAAAACAAAATTGACGCAGACACCTTTTATTCGCTTAATAAAAGGTAAAAAATTTCAAGAGGAGAAAAGATTTGGTGAAGCCCTTAAGATGATAGCAAATATGCTATTACGACCTGCAACTACCTGTTGTGCAGAAACTGAATTCATCTGAGTACTACAATTTTCTCGAAAAGAATGCAATTCCTCTCTCAGTTACTCATTCAGCACGATATTAAAGAAATTCAAAACAATTTTCTAATATAAGAAATGTATAAATCGCAGATTTAAATGAATGATATTAAATTATAAAGATTAAAAAAGTGATTGCACATTTTTAAGAGTACAGACTGTATAAAACACGAGTTAGTTTTTATTAAAGTTTTTATTATAGATTAAGATCGAGTGCTTACTCATTTACAAGTGCACTGTACTATTCAAACCACGAGAAATCATCAGATACATTCAAATTAACAGAAATAACGTACGCTGCATCTTCACTGTTAATTTCTGGCATGTTTTTCCATTTTGGGGGAAGCTGATGTTGATGTGTCACAGGTTGATCGTTACACGAACTCGTTATTGAAGATGAAGTCGAAGAGTCATTCGCCTTGGATTCTATTTCCAGGTTCTCTCTTTTGTCAGAAGATGGTGACTCTTTCTTCGGATTCGTAGTACCACCACTAAGAGATAAAAGCAATATAAATATTTGAAGTAAATGTAATATAATTTGCAATTAACTGAAAATATCACATAAATTTTAAAAAAATTAAATTTAAAATGCTAACTGATATTTTAAAAAATTAATAATATTGAATAAACTGCCTAAAAGTAATTTTGCATAATTAAAGCACTATTTTTACTACTAAAGATTTTTAAATTTGCAATTAATTTACATTTTCCCCTGATGTTTTATGAGAATTAATTAAGAATTGATTTAAAAATTTCGGAATAAAACGCCAAATGACGCATTGAAAAAAGTAACATTCACTGCAGATGGAAAAAAGCATTATTATTTTAATTTTTTATTTAATGTAAAATTAAGACACAAGCAAAAATCATATGTGGTAAATATTTTTTTCCACTCTCAGTAAAAATGTATAGACGACATTTTAAAAAAAGGAAACCTACACTTTACATTTTTGTTGTGCGAAGACTAGTGATTATATTACCCAAAAAAGCAAATTTTCATAGAATTTAAATTATCATAAGACACATTTTAATTAAATGAAAATGATGCAAATAAAAATTGGAATGGTAACTTAAACTCATATTTTAAGTATTCAGAAACCGACATCAAGAGGAAAATTTCACTTCATTCTGTGGAACAATTCCCAATTCAATCCCTGAAAAAAATTCGACTGACAAACCAAAAAAGAATTTATAGATTTTTTCCCCTTTTTATGTATTATATTTATTTCTGTTTAAGTAAATAATGAAGAAACATGCAAAGAATATAGCTCTTTTAATGTTATAACATACCTTTCATATGTCGATTATGACATTTAAAAATCATTTATACATCTGTGGAAAAGAAGCACAATCTTTAATTTTTCTGCTCTAATTGAAAAGGAAAGTTTGAAAGAAATCTATTTACATACCTATCATAATGCTGAGTGCAGAATTCTGAAGGAAGCGCGTCCTTTTCACGAACTAGAAATTCAGTTTCCGGAAACATCAACCTTCGTATTTTTTTATGTCGAAACACAAATTCTGTAGGAGCCAGTGATTCTTCTCGTTCGGCTGTTCTTATCGGCTGCTTCTTTACGTGAAAATTTTTTATTTCTTCTTTCGAATCCTTTTCCTCGGACTTTTCTAAATATATTCTAGCTCTTCTGAAATATAATAGGAACATCATATAAATTCACTTTAAATGAACAATATCTTTCAATTAATTTAAGGCTTTGCATAAACTTATTAGAACTTCTGAGATTTTGATTAAAGCTACTCCTGTTTATATAAGTATAAAAAGAGACTTCGTTTTGAAATATTCAGTATTGAAAATGGACTTAAGTAGTGAAAAATCCCTTTAATTATGTATATATATGTATATATATACACACAAACACACACACACACACATATATATATATATATACACACACACACACATATATATATATATATATATACACACACACACACACATATATATATATATAAACACACACATATATATATATATACACACACATATATATATAGATAGATATAGATAATGAAAACCAAACACAAATGAAATACTTAATGCTTACACAATTGTTTAATGTTATGTAAGAACCTCTGAATTTCATAAATTAAATTATTTAATTTTGTTTCATGCAGAAAATTTTTTGCATTAAGGCCCTGCTAGACCTCCGTTGGGGAAAATCGAATCCTATGTTAATCCTATGGATAATATTTTAATGTTTCACAAGTGCTATTTTCATGATAGAAACTTCCGGTATTTTGCAAATTACAAAAAACAGAGCTACTGTCACTTCGACGTCCATTTTTAGCGTTTAAAATTTTTTCAAATATTTTTAAAATGTCAAAATATCTCCATCCAAGTAAATTTTAACCAAATTCTAATTTTATTGAGGTTGTACAAAATTTGGTTTAAAGATATTTCATTTTTTTCTCCGTACAGTTACAAAATAAACATTTTTTTAAAGCTAAAAATATTTTTTGATTTCATTAATATTTCGATACGAATTTTGATTACAAATCAAACTCATTCTTATTTCTGAAAATCCACCTCTGCACACAACGCCACCTATGAAACTGGAAAATTTTTAACGCCATACTTGGCTGATTTTTCTACTTTACTACGGTAACCTAAAGAAGGAGGAATTTCTGAGAAAAACATCTTTCCATGTGATTCCCGCAGTTTTACCATGTGGTTATCAAACACTTCCAAATCGAGCAAGGCGAATTAGCTTTTCTCACTCATGAAATAGAAAAGGCATCTGTAAATAATGCATGTTAGATTTCTGTTTATTAGCGTTGGAAAAGTAGCTATGATATGTACTTTTAAATCAACTTTGATTATTTTCATTTAAGGGGAATCTTTCCTCAAAATAAATCTAGAAATGAGTTTCAGCGCCTTCTAGCCCAGTTGTTTGGAGGCAGTCCCTTTTTCAAAGACTGAAAGAACTGATTGGTGAATTAAAACTCATAAACCACGCCAAAGCACCTGTTTACAAAGAAAAAAATAGTTCCTAACTCAATGGGGGAGAGAATTTTAAGAGGGGAATGAGTAGACCACTTAACCACAATAGGGGTAAAGTGGACAATATAACCCCCCACATCCTAATTTCCATCAGCATGTTCCCTACGGATTTTCTTCGCATATGTGGTCAATCTGTTTTGAAGACTGTTTGTCCCCTGTCAACTGCCCTCATTACAGCCTCGGGGTATTCCTTCCGGGAACTGTATGTCTGTAAATCTCATGGGTGACGAAAAAGTAGCCTCAAATGCTTCTCAAATTTGACACCGGAAATATCCATTGTGAGCTTTTAGTCAAGCAATGAGAGAGAAAAAGCTCTGGTCGGAGATTTTTAAAAGAAATATAATTCGATTTACTGTTTTGCAGGAAAGTATACAGATGCATAAAAAATTAATACAATTTTGTTATTATTATTCATTAAATGATCAAAACTTAATATCAATACTCAAATTAAAATAAAAGTATTAAATATACTTATTTTATTTTGCTTGATATAATTTTCATTTGTTTTGATCTTACGAGATTTGATGCTCTTTTAATGGGCCTTATGAGAAAGCAACAGTTGCTCTTCTCTCAAAGTATTTCACTTGTATAAATATTTTCAAACAGACAAATATGTCGAATTTCTTATCTCTTAAAAAAGAAAGAAGGTAAAAAAATTATAAGGTGGTAAGGTAATTAATTAAGGTAGTTTATTTATTAACTTTGGAATAACTTTTCTTGCTTTATAAAATATTTCGATACAAAATTTACGGAAAATTCCATATATTTCGCTTATAATTTCTATCAATGATTTCTGTAGGAATGGAAAGTCAACCTTCTATTTGCATAGATCAGGCATCTCGACATTGTTTCTTGATATATTTCTAAGCAAACTTTAAAAGCAATATAACCTATTACATAATCCGCACTTTTTAAGGCATATATGGCGATATCACCATTCGTATCTGAAGAAGTGAATTCACTTCAAGAAAAATAGAGAACCTTTAATTTAAGAATTAAATAATCTTCACTTTGGGAATAAGCAAATGATTTGCGTTTGTGTGTGAGTAGAGCTTAGCCTCTCAACAAATTAAAATAGAATGTGTTTCTCAACAAAATCATAAACATTACAAAATACTCTAAATATTTCACTCCTCGAAATATCGTAAAATAGATTAGGGTCTCACATTCCATCTAAATTCAGTGTATATACCATTTTCAAATTTCTTAAATTTTCTTCATCTATAACAAAATATCAAAACTCCAGGTATCAAACATCATAGCTCCAGGCTTGATGCCAAATTTCTAACATCATCTTTAAATATTGTTTTTATATTGATTCTTAGCGTATTTATTCTCATTTTAACTAGCCAAAAATCATAAATTTTTGAAGATAATGACCTTATAGTGTTCATTTTAAAGTATCAAGCTACAATTTAGCTGTATAATTTTCTCATTTTTAGGTATATAAGTAAATAAATTATTTTTCTCCATCACCCTCAAATTTATATTTTCTTATTAAGTATTTTTTATGAGATTGCTGTTTTTAATTTTTGTGCTTCATTTAAAAATGTTTTCTTCGTTTGATTTTAATTTTTTAATCGTTTTCACACTTGAACTAAGCATTTTTTAGAGGATTTCAATTTCAAACCATTTTTAGCACATAATAATCTACTTTTTCTAATTTTTCAGTACTACTATTTATCAAAATATATTTGAAGCTTAAAATATGAAAATGCAACTCTGATTTTTCTTATATATATATATATATATATATATATATATATATATATATATATATATATATATATATATATATATATATATATATATATATATATATATATATATATATATATTGCAAGACAAAATGAGAAAAGAGCAATCCCAGCTAATTCCTAAAGACGTTACACTACTCTGGGGTCAAGGTGGGAAAGTATATGCGTAAATAGCCAACTTTTCTCTTTTTCATGGCTGGAAGGAAATCCCGTATGCAGGCCCTATTTGCTTGGTAGTTGAATTCTATTCCTGTTCGCCCACAGGAAAAGAAAAGGCAGTTACCCTTTTATTTTTATCCTTTTCTAATTTTTGAAAATTATTTGTTCTGTTCTCTGTTCTGAAAATCATAATAT
The DNA here is from genome assembly GCA_030067965.1 of Latrodectus elegans. Taxonomy (NCBI): domain Eukaryota; kingdom Metazoa; phylum Arthropoda; class Arachnida; order Araneae; family Theridiidae; genus Latrodectus; species Latrodectus elegans. The sequence continues at coordinate 75,734,418 of CM057820.1, read as the reverse complement.
TTCTGTTCCGAAAATTATATGTGCTATTATACTGAGCTCAATAGTGGTATTTTATACATTTTGTAAAAAGTATTTTCGTATCTCTGTGATTTCTTTTTAAACTGATTTCGTCATAATTTTTATTTTCGACATGAATTATGTTGTAGGACATGAACAACACCAATGTTTTATACCACATATTTTGCATTTTTATTATTTGCTGATATTAAATTTACTTTTTCATAAAAATATTATAAGTTTACTAACAAAAGTAGCAAAATAAAGATAATAATTTTCTAAACTTCCACTTGCGTATGCTTTAGACCAAAATGTATAAAAGATTATAAAAATAAAATTATTTGATTTAAGTTTCTAAAAGAAATGAAATATTTAAATACGTACGTACATATATAAATATAAATTGTAATCACATATTCTATTTGTTAGTAAATTAATATATTCAAAAAGATGTAAAATGAACTATAATGCAATTTTTATTCTATGTAAGAGATAGAATGAAAGCTAATTCAACTTCGATTATAGATGGAGGATCTCTGATTTTCATTGATTACGTATATCTGGGATCAATTATTTCTGGCAATATGCAATCATGATAAAAGTTTTTTAGTTTATCCTCCATTTTCTCTTTCCAGAATAAATCGTCCTTGAAAATTTTTTCGATTTTGTGGCCTTTCGGTGTCCATAGGACAAACAAGCAATATGTTTTTTTCGGTACGTTGACATTTCACATTTCATTGCTGAGGAAGAAGGGTGTTTTACCATGGATGTTTAGAATAATCAAAATGGACTGGTATAAGTAGATTAAAAGTAAAGTAATTTTTTAGATCTATTCTTGTGATTGAGTAGATTAATAAAGGCAATATAAAATTTAATTATCATCTGGATAATTAATGGTTATTCTTGTTTTTTGTGAAAGGAAATTTTATGATGACAGATTTTATAAAACTTTCAGAAAGGAAATTCATCAAAAATTATTAGATTGTTGATAGATATAAGATTTCATCAATAAAATATAGGATAAATCTTGAGGAATATTATAATTGTATACAAAGATTTTAAAAAATACTTGATTTTCCAAAAGTCTCATTTAAAGCTTTTTCGTTTTAATAAATTTTCCTGATTGTCATATCGATCCCATACGTAATATCCGCTGAACCCTTCAATATCAATCGTAGGAAATTTGATATATTCGTACAGAGAGAGAATTAAAAAGGGGGATACAATTTTAAAAAAATTTATTATATGTAATGCTTGTCAAATTTTTAGCTTTTAGAATACAAAAACTGCATGCAATGACTCACTACATGCATTTTTTAAATGCTAGAATATATTTTGAAAGATTTAATCTTGGTGCAGTGATGTCATATTTGATTTAATAAAAATGACATTTAGGATAGTTTGAGAATGTTCTGTAACACATTTGTTCAAGAGTGTACCCCAATTTCCTACACTTTACAAGTTTCATAATAACTAATAAGAGGGATATTCTTCCTAAAATTCTGAATTGTGTAAGACCAATGAACATATTTATTAATGTCCCAAACATCATCAAAACCGATACGTATTCCGATTTAAAAAGGAATGCTTTTACTTACCAAAAAACCGAAATTAGCAGAAATAACCTTAAAACCAAAAGAAATATATATACATCCATATATGTATATATATACATACACGCATACATATATATATATACACACACACACATACACACACACACACACATACACACACACACACATATATATATATATTTCATATTTTTCAGGGATTAAAATAAATATTCCGTAGGTTTTGTTGAAATGTTCAAGTTAATTCTGCATCCAAACTCAGTAAGCAATAAACTTAGGATCAAACATAAAATTGAAAAAGCAACAAATTTTAGAAAGTTTTTATAAAACAAAGATTAAAAAATATGGAATTGATGAACTTTGCAATGTCTATAGATATGTATTGCAATATCGTATCATGTAGTTATACTTCTTGAAAAATCATATCAAAAATATAAATACAGAATTTAAAAAGCTCACTTCATGAGAAATGTATAAAATAAACTTTTTCAATAGATTTAGCTATATAAAGTCCATACACACACTTATATATATAAATAGAGAGAGAGAGAGACTTTAAACAGCTAAATCTATTGAAAAAATTTATACATTTCCCATGTAGTGAACTTTTTAAATTCTTTATATTTCCTCTCGTACATAGTAAAGGGGAGAAATATCCCATCTCTTGAGGATATATATATATCCTCAGAGAAGGGACATTTTTCCACTTTACTATATACGAGAGGAAATCCTCAGAGTCTCTCCTATGTAGAAAAGGGGAAATAAATGTCCTTTCTGGCGCGAATTTAGAAACATATTTTTACAGGAACACCTGCATCATTTGTTAGGGATGAGTGAAGGGAACTCACAAATTATCTCCTAGAACTACGAAAAACCGAATTTAAATTTTAGCGTGTGAGGAGGAGCTTGCTGACTGAAGCATGAAATTGATTGGATTGGTTATTCAAACAACCATGTATTCATCCGCAATGTGGGCGGTGCTAATTTTTGCGAAAAAATTTTAATTTCATTTATAAATATATTTACAACTTAAGTCAGTTTTTAAAACTTCTAAATTCTATAACTTTTTTAAGTTATTAATGTTTTAAGCATATTATCAAATTACTGAGCCAATTTAAAAATAGTTAAAATAATTTTAAAAATAAATTTCAAAACTGAATAAATTATTATTTTTGTGCACTATAAAAAACTACAAAAAGTGAAGGTCTAATTATAGTAGAACTTGAGAAATATGTTATTAAATTTTTCCATAGACTTAACATTAGAGCTCGTTTTAATATGGCGCGGAAGGAATCCCCTTAAGTAAATTTTCAAAATGAAATATTATAAACTGTTTTGTGTTACCTTGTTCAATGATATTATATACTACGATTTTGAAATAAGACTAACTTTGTATTAAAAATTTAAACTACTTTATATGTGAAGATGTAAAAAAATGCATTTTACAATAGACACATACATATATATATGTGTGTATATATATATACATGTATATATGTATATATATGCATATATATATATATGTATATATATATATATGCATATATATATATTGGGTTTGTAGTATAACTTAAGCGGAAAAACATAAAAGCATTTCAATAACCAAACGAACGATAACAATACATTACACCACACTACAATACAGATGACATCAATGCTCTTAGGGGAATCATTTTATGCTCACGAAATTTATTTGAGAAGAATATTGTCCTGCGCAACACAAATGACATTATTTTTGACAAAACAGGAATAAAAGTAATAAAATATCAAAAGAATGAATAAATATCCTGTAGCACTTAAGGCGATATAAAATAAGTAACTGAAGTTATAGTATAGATGTTCGAGTAGAAATGCTTGAGAGAGAATATCAGGAAAGAGATTGAGAATCAATTAGATATGCTCAAAGTGACTAGTCTAGAAATAGTGTGATTAAACGACTTTCTTTCTCTGTATGGCTACAACAATAATTAAATCATGAATCACATTGCTGTCACTAAGATAAGATACGCAGTACAATACCGTCTTCCAACAGCTTTCTAATGCAGAAAAGTCTATTGTATAACGCTAATACTAACATTGTAGAACAATTTAATTCAATTGTTGCCAAGTTAACGGGTGGGAAGAGAGTGAACTATTGTCAAAAGAATTCCTACCAAACAAGATGCTATGCTTCAGTTCTTTCCCACAGTACTAAAAAAAAATATATTGAAATGCACAAAGCACTTAAAGAAAATAGCCCAGGTAAATACTGCAAGCAGTTTGAAAGCAAAAGAATAAATAAATTAAATAAAGCAAAAAATAAGTCAAATCCTAGGAAATTAGCAAATATTTTTTCAGGTCCCGACAAAAATTATAACCCAGCTGCTGAAAAGCCAGATTTATCATCTAATGAATACGAAGAAAAAAAAATCGAAATTATTGACTAATCTAGCTCTTACTTTGAAAGAAAGAGAAGATTTAGAAATAGCTACTATACTTCAAAGTGAGAATGCTGTTTGGAGAAAGGAAAGAAGAATTCGATTGACAGCGTCGAATATTGGTGCTGTATGTCGGAAGTTACCCTCTACAGGATGCCATAATTTAGTAAAAACAATACTATACTCTAACGTAAAAAATGAAGCAATTTTATACGGGATTATTCATGAAAAATCTGCCATTCTCGAACTAGAAAAAGAAATAGGAATTAAAATAGAACCATGTGGGATATTCATAGATAAAAATTTGCCTCATTTAGCTGCCACGTCAGATGGAATAATTGGCAAAGGGGGTATTGTTGAAATTAAATGCCCATATACATGTCGCGATATACATCCCAATGAATTTATAAAGAAATCTAAATTCAATTTCTGGCAAAAAGATGGAAAAACAAAAGAAATTAATGGCATAAATAAAAAATCATAAATTTTACTATCAAATCCAAGGACAATTACATATTTGTGAAAGAAACTTTTGTTGGTTTGCCATTTGGTCACCAAAAGGAATTAAAACTGAAATTATTTTTTGAGATGATGTATTTTGGGAGACACAAATGAAAACTAAATTAAATGATTTTTATTTTGACTGTCTTTTGCCAGAACTAATCGCTCCACGTTATCCTAGATCAATGGACATAAGAAATCCAACTTAGATAATTGAGGAGCAAACAAAAAAAAGAAAAAAGAAAAAAAAAGCTGAAAAATTAAAATCTAAAAAAATAAAAGTTTAACTATACGAATTTGTATGTTTATGTTTGTATATAGAGTGTTTGTGTGTGTGTGTGTGTGTGTGTGTGTGTGTGTATATATATATATATATATATATATATATATATATATATATATATATATATATATATATATATATATATATATATATATATATATATATATATATATATATATATATATTGCTCAAGCATTTCTTTACTTTATTAACAGATTTATTTTAATTACTATTTTACCTCATATATATTTCAATGTATTAACTAAATTTCCCATATGCTCATGAAATTGTATTATATTTTACTCTTATTACAATGAAATTATATTTTTCTCGTATGCTATAAGTTGTATTTGCATTTGATTATTTGTTGACAAATAAACCACACAAATTTATGAATTTGAATTATATTTTACTCGTATTACTATGAAATTATATTTTTCTCGTATGCTATAAGTTACATTTGCATTTGATTATTCGTTGACAAATATAAACCTAATTTATATTTCTCACAATTTTACTCTAAACTTATTTTAATCTAATTTACCTGTGTGTTTTTATAAGGCATATTTAGTGCTAATCTAATTTTGTTTTTCTCAAGCCGGGGAAAAATATCTAATAAAATAACTGAAGAGTTTTAAATCAATCAAATCTTCAGAATTAAAGTAAATTTCACAACACATTTTACACCAGAATATCAAGTTTTTAAAAAACGTGTACTTCTAATTATAACTTAGTTAATTTTATTTATATAGAGGAATAAAGTTAGGGACTTGTGAGGTGAAAGATAAGAGATGAATCTCTCTTTCAAGCTCTAAGTAATTCTAATTATATAAAATAGATGTAATGATTATTATATAAATAATTACAGTTACAATATCTTTATGAAAATTACGATACGATTATATAGATATAGATAGAAAATCGTAACGTTATTTTCATAAAAATATGTATTGTAACTGTAATTATTTATATAATCATTTCATCTAATTTTATATAATTAGAATATATATATATATATATATATATATATGTGTGTGGGGGGGGGTCAGTTTAAAAAAAAAACTTGAAAAAAATTAAATATTTTTATATTGAGTTAGTTTTGAAAATAATAGTTTTTAATTATTTGTTGCATTCATATTCAAAAGCATCTTAAGTCAATGGATCAAGTCTCATAAAATCAAATTGAACCAAGGCACTTAAAAAAATATTTTTAATTATTCATATACTATTTTAGGTTTTATTTGAATTCTGATAATCATTTTTGACCATTTAATTAGTAACTGTAAAATCACTCAACATTTGCAATTTGTCTTCATATATTTTAGTGCGAATAATAAAAACCGAACTCTAAAATATAAATAAATAATATTTTCTTTAGAATCACTGGCAGCCCATTTTCCATAAGACAGCAACAGGTAATTCCAGTGTCAGTTCGTTGAGCATTTGCACTGACCCACTTTCCCCCACCCCTATTCTAAGAACCCTGAGGGTAATTTGAGGTAAACATCTGTTAGGAGCAAATTTAAAACTCTCTTTTTGTAGGTCTGGAAGAGCCTTAAAACCAATTAAGTTTGCACTCATATATATTAAAAACACATGGGCAAAAATCTTATGATTCTTGTAATTGCTTCGTTGTAAAAGAGATAACTAAATGCAAGGAAACTTATGTTTAGAATAATAATCAAATTTTGTGAGCGTCTCTGATAAATTTAACGTTATTACTTCTAAAAATATGATTTAGTTCCATTTTTTTTCATGTAACTGTTTGTTTGCCTAAGAATGATATAATTATTTGTTTCCCCTGCTAAATTAAACAAAAAGTTGTCATATTCACAAATGCTACATCTGTATACTTTTCTCTAGAGCATGATGTAAATTCAATTTGAAACGGGTCTATGAAAAAAATCTATTTAAAAGAAAAATTTTGTTAATTTAAATTTTTATAATATTTAAAAAAAAATTTTTTTTTCAAGCAAAATTGTTTGGATCATCTTACATTATGACAGGTAATATGCTTTATGGTAATATGCTTTATACATTATGACAGGTAATATGCTAAAACACATGGGCAAAAATCTTATGATTCTTGTAATTGCTTCGTTGTAAAAGAGATAACTAAATGCAAGGAAACTTATGTTTAGAATAATAATAAAATTTTTTGAGCGTCTCTGATAAATTTAACGTTATTACTTCTAAAAATATGATTTAGTTCCATTTTTTTTTTCATGTAACTGTTTGTTTGCCTAAGAATGATATAATTATTTGTTTCCCTGCTAAATTAAACAAAAAGTTGTCATATTCACAAATGCTACATCTGTATACTTTTCTCTAGAGCATGACGTAAATTCAATTTGAAACGGGTCTATGAAAAAAATCTATTTAAAAGAAAAATTTTGTCAATTTAAATTTATAATATTTAAAAAAAATTTTTTTTCAAGCAAAATTGTTTGGATCATCTTACATTATGACAGGTAATATGCTTTTCTCATATCCAGTCTATGATTTTATTCTATGCTGTTATATTGATCTTTTTTTAAATTCAGTAGCAGTTCATCATATGCTCTAGATCAAACATTCAAAGAAGTGTGGTACGTGCTTTTAAGAAAATATCAGGAATTAGGTAGATCTAATGTTATTTAAAGTTTAGATGTAAGTAATGATTTGAATACAATTAAAAGTACAAATTAAATTAGCTCTAGTTATCAAAACATGACAGCTCTGTAGAATAACAAATCTAATTAGATAATTTTTTGTTGGTATACATATTATGAGTAGTTAATAACGCTGCGGATACAACAATATGGAAATTTACTTATATAAAAATAAGCCATGTTTATTCATTTAATTTCTTGGTGTCTCATTAGATATAAACATTTTCATTATACAAATCTTATTTTATATGTTGAAAATTCTCTAAGCTTTGAATTGATTTTAATTAAAATATAATAAAATGTATTAATAAATAAAGTTTATGTCCATAAAAAAACTTTTATTTGTTACTAGCTATAATGATTGATTTTTTACACAATTGGTCTCAATTTAGTAACTAGTATTTGATGAAAAGAACCTCAGTTACACATGAATAACTACTTCATTGCCATGGTTAGTAATAAACAGTAAGTAAGCAGTTAACATAACTTTCTTGATAATATCAATTTTTAACAGAATTTTTTTGAATAATTGTATTCATAATTATTTTGTATTTTGTTTGGACATTTACTTTAAATTTAAAACAATATCACAAAGACTTTTTTATTTTATAAATGCCATAATTCAATTCTTTAAAAATACTACTTAATTATTAAATTTCTGTGAATTACTATTCTCAGCAAAATTTCATATCCTAAAAATTTACATTGTATAAACGGAAAACTAATAGTATTAATACAAATACAAAATTTTAGATTTTTATTATTCAATACATAAATTTGTGACATATAGTGAGGAAACTTCATTATTGGAAATTAGATTTTTATTTACGTTTTAATATTACGGATACTATTTGTTACGAAATTAATTTACAATTAAAACTAAAGGAAAAAAGCAGAAAAATATCTAAAGCAAATCCTTCATTGAAAAGGTGAAATTTTTTAATTATATTGATAACATTTTTGATAAAAAAAATTATTTATTTGACATATATTTTTAAAAAAAGAAATGTAAATAAAAAGAAACTGGAATAAACTATGATTGCAAATAATATAATATCTCTGAATGTATTTAATTATAGTTAACAATAAAATCTAATAAAAATATTTAATTTTATAAATCATTTAGAGGGTCTAAATTTGATATGTAGAACTATTATATTATTTATTCTCAAAGCTATGATAATCTGAATTATCAACTAATTATTGTATTCAAAAATTATATCGAGATCGAAAACTTTCATTATAATTATTTAGACATGAAAATAATGTTAAAATCTATTGCCTAATTAAAACCATACAATAAATAAGCTAAAATAAATCTTAAAATGTGAAAACTAGTACAACAAAACAATAAATTATAGTGTGATTTAACTCTGTTTAGATTTATTTCATAAATCTCACAATTGTAAGTAAAAAACATTTTTTAATACAAACACGTGGTAGCATAGAAGATTTAACTAAGCTGCGTAAGATGATTTTATGTTAAAAATGAAAATAATTATAAAGGGAATTATAAAAATAAATGAATAATAAGTAAGAACTTACTTCATAATTACAACTGCAAAACAAGAGGTATCTTATTAAACTCCAAAAATTAGATTATAGTTTATAAATGTTATATTTCATATAACCACACACGCAACTATGCGACGGGAAGCTTCGGGAACAGCTTTCAAAATGAGGCCTCAGGATCGAGAAGCGTTTCTTTGTACAGCTGACTGGGCATGCGCAGAAGTAAACTTATAGTTTATTCGTCTATTAGTAGCCCTAACCGAAAAACTCTTTCGTCAATTATGTTGGAGGGAAATATTTGTTCCAAAATCACTCCGCGGCTGTGCGACAGAGTTGCAGCTTGTGGCTACGACCATATCGGGTTAGTAAACAATAGGTATTTCTAAGCGGTTCGTAAAAACTGCTCTTCACAAAATAGTGTGGATAATATAAATTATAATTTAATATTTGTATTCGAACACACAAAAGGTATCCGCGGATTTGCGGTTGATATTAAGTCTTTTGTTAAGTCCTTTGCTTTTTATGCATTTATTTTCCTTTAAAATTAGTTTGAATCTTCTAAGGATTAAAAATTTTGCTGCGTAACTTTGATTACTATGTTACGCAACCACGTGTTTAGATCAAAGAAGTATCTTTGTTTTTCTGCAGTAAAGTTTATCTAATTAAACTAAAAAGAGTTACATCATACTTTATTGGTATGCTTATAATATTTTCCAACTTTTCAAATTGAATCTTCTAAGTGCAAAAATTTGCTACGGTAGCTTTGTTTACTATTTTATGCAACCACGTGTTTGATTTAAAGAAATATATTTTTTTTACTGTAGTAAGGTTTATGCAAACTAAAATTTAAACATAACAGAGCTAAGTTACATTATAATATATTGGTATGCTTTTAATAGTTTCAAATTTAAAATATATTATCAAATATTTGTCACATAATTTTGGGATTTTTCATGGAAAAATGCTTTAACAATACTTACATGTCAGAATAAATATAATGTGAGCATTGCATTTTGACATTAACTTTGATTTTATTAATCAATTCAGACTCTCGTTATTTTAAGAAATAATAAAAGTAATTCTCTGAATCAAAAATTATGTCCTCTAAATCATTTAAAAATCAAAAAAAAAAAAAAAAATTACGTTTTTATATAGGGCAGATTATTGTGTTAACTATCTTTAAGCACATGGAGAATTTATTATTCAAAGTTATGTTTTATTCGAATATCTTTTGACACATTATTTTCAAAACATAATTTTAATAAATTTTTTATTTGTGTAAAATATGAGTAACAATGTAATGGAAAAATTTCTATTTATATGTTGATTTTTCTTTACCTTTTTGGAGAAGTTACCTTGTTAGAATATTCTTACCCAGTTTATTTCGACATTAAGATTATAAGAAACAATAGAACAAGCAGAAAAATAAACAATATACACTTTAACGGAAAAATATCTTGCATATTAATTGTATTGTATTAAGCAATATTGGATGGGTCCGCAATAAAAAATCATGCATTTTACTTTCAAAATAATTCTGTTTAGACTGTCTTCAGGAAGAAATCAATATAAGCTCTATTCAGAAAGTATTATTAAATTGCTGTAACAGAGAGAGTATGAGTTATACAATTAAAAAATATTTTTCTTATATAAAAGATTTAAAAAAAATTTTTTTGATGGAGTGATAAATTTATTTAAGGGCACAGAACATCAGAAAATTTAAGTTCTCAATGATATATTAATCATATCAATAAATTTTCAAAGTATTTTGCAAAAAAAATTTCGAAATTTAGATAAATACAAATATTTATATAAAAGTGAACATGCATTTATTTGGGAGAAAAAAAAGGGTTCTTTTATGGTAATAATCACATTTGTGATCAACAATTATTCATTTTATGATTGAATACTAGAAATGAAATTCTAACATATTTGTTTATTAATATTGTCAAAGAGAATATTCAATAAAATTTATGGAATTTTTATAATAATCAATAAAGGGGAAGTAAAATATTTAAATTCAATAGTGCTGCTGTTTGCAGACAAAATACTTTTTAAGAAATTGAAAAATATTTTTCTTATATCAAAGATTTAAAAAAAATTTCTGTATGGCTGGTATATGAGCATGTGAAAGCAAAATTTTAAAATTGAAATATAAGAAAGAAATAAAATTGTTACTTTAAATTATAGAATATTTGTCAACTTTGTGAAGGTCAAGAATCATGTACACTTTTTTATAGAATTGTTCTTATCATTCTTAGAAACATCTAGATTTCTCCCCTCTCTATTTTCCTGACATCAGTTTATTGCAAACATTCCGCCTGCATTTTCAAAGTGATTCGAAAAAATTCTCGTCTCAAAATAGTGGGTTAATATGCATTATAAGATATAATCTAATTTTTGCGTTGAAGGAGAAAAACCGTTTTTGAAGATGAAATAATGAAATAAGTTCATTCTTTTCAATAAGTTCATTTATTTTCTCATTTCATATAGTTCTTTTGAATCTTCTAGGCACAAAATTTTGTGGTGATCTTGTTAACTAAGACCTCTGGCTTAATGATAGCTTTTCATGGAGATGGTCGTTATTTAACGTAACTGTTATTTTTATAAATTATATCTAAATGTTATTAGAATAACAAGTTATTTTAAAAATAGCGTTATTTAATAACAGACCTTTAAATTACTTCGAGCTGCCATAAGTACGTGTCACACTGTTTAGCAATTTATTGCTTTAGTTGGCGGATTAATTTTAAATTAAAATTGTTGTCCACTGGATTAACAATAATAACACATTCTCTGGAACAGTTATGCGCTAACAAAATGTTCTAAAACTTCTCGATCTCGTTATCGAAGAACAGTCAGTTATTCTATAACGAAGAAAACACCTCGTTATTTAAAAAAAAAAAACCTGTTTTGTAACAACGAAATGTTATTTGATAACTATTGATTTTCGCCACTTCAAGAATGTTATGTTGCTAGACAACTTTTCGTTACTTTGAAACCAATATTTCATTTGTTGATTTAAGAAATGAGCAACTTTGGTTTCTTTTTCATTTTTGATGTCTTAATTTCAGTTCACGTTTCACTTCCAATAAATTCAGGATGATGGGGGAAATACTAAGATATTTATTTTTAGACAAAATAATTACATCCCTTCTGATTTCATTAATCGTAGAAATTTTGTGCGAATTAAAAATTGAATTTTGAGCCTGAGAAACATAGGTAATCATTTATTCTTCCTTAGTACTTTGCCATACATCTTATATCTTACACGAAGCGTTTGATGCCTCGGAATTTTTTATCATTTCCATTCCAGGCATGTCCTAATCTGACACACACACAAAAACCGATTTTTTAAAAAAATTTAGGATCATCTATTTAAAAATATTTTAGATCGGCCTTTCTTCCTGCTTTCATTAATTTCCTGGGTTGGTCGCACGACGAAAAATATCAGTTGGTTACATTCTGTACATGTGTCCAAACCATTGGGAAAGTATCTTTTATGATCACTTGCAACAGGATTGCCTTTCAATTTTTCATATAAACATTTTTTTTTTTTTTTTTTTTTTTTTTGTAAATTCTTTGAGAGTAAATTTTCAGATTCTTTCTGAAGTATTCTGTTTGGAAAGCATAAATTTTTTTCCGTAATTAAAATTTCCAAAATTCATCTCAATAAAAAAATTACGGATTTTATAGCTGCAATATAGATATCCATTTTTAAATTGTTTTTATCATTTTTTTGTCATTCAATCTGTATTTAAAACTCTAAAAGCAATATGGGCATTGTTTATAATTTATTTGATGCTATCGTCTGTACAGCCTTCAACAGAGATGATTAAAACACAAGTACTAAAATATTTGTTACCTCCCAAATTTCAATTTACGGGAATTTTATTTTAAAACTTTAGCTAATTATTTATTTATAACAAGGAATACTTTTCCAGCATTTGTGTTTCGAATCTTGTTTAACTTTGGATTTAATCAAGTTTAGAGGACATAAAGAAACTATTTTTTTCCTATGCTCTTCTTCGGCATCCCTACCATTAATTTGAAAGCAACCCAATAAAATGACAAAGAAGCATATAATGAATTAAAATTAGCCTCCGTAGAATTGTATTTAAAAAAATTTTAAAACAATGGGGGTGGTCCTTGAATTGTGACACAATTTGCAATAAGTCCAGTATTTGATTTCAATACGATGTCAATACTTATGCAAATAACAATGACCAGAAAGCAAATGAAAGCAAACAACACAAACAGACACAGTCAAGAATGAAGACTATTTTTGTTTAGCAAGACATTCCAGTTTTTTCCTACTAGTGCATCATTGTATAAGGAGACTTTTTGAATTGTTATTTTAGAGTAAATGAATCATTTGATGTTATGCATATGCAAAGGGAATTAATTTTCACCAACAGGCTTTAGGAAAACTATCGCGGTCTACTTGTTATTAAAAGTAACACAATGACTGGGAATCTTCCGGAGGAAATCTTCAATGTACAGTGGAAAGAGCATCGCCTTTTAAGTTCTTTTGTATAAACTTCCCCACCATGGAGAGGAGGGTGGGTGAAACTTCAACGAATTTCATTGACTCTAAATTCACTTTCAATGGCGGTTCAATCTAATTGTATCAAAACATTCCTTAGCCCCGTAAAGTTAATACCATTGTCTGAGTACATCATGGAAATTCGTCCTCCTCTGGCAATAAACCTGCGCATCAACACTCTAAACAATATCCAGGTGATTTGCAACGTCACTTATTTTACAATAGGGTTAAACTCCTGTCTGAAAATTTGGCTATTTCCTGTGAAAAACTTGGTGTAAAATATAGTAAGTGTCATAAAAATCATAAACTGTTAAAGGGTAAGAATTTCGGTGTTTGTCTTCCATTTGTATTTCTATAATAATTTAGAAAGTTATTTCTACTCAGGATTTCATATAACGGAAATCCAAAAAAGTCTATCAGTTGTTTTAAATAGATAGCTCCAGGTAAGGGCGACTAATACCACCCCCCCCCGAAAAATGTCGATTGATTCTTTACATAAAATGTAAGGAATGATATGTCATCAATGTACTCAAGGTCCTTCACCTAGCAAAAAACTTGAACATCATTCCACATTTTTGGTACTTTTAGCGTTATATCTAGTTGAATAATATTATATACAAATTAATTAATAAAAAATTTAAATAATATTAAACAATTCCCTAGGGAGTGTGCATCCCTGCACGCAAATCTCAAAATTCATTTATGATGCCTAACACCTTTCTTCCTTCATTTAACAACTGGAAGATAGATAATAACTTATTATTGAGCGTCTCTTTTCACATTATCTTTATTATCACCAAGATAACTGATTCCTGCATATTTTGTATAAATTTCACATTTATAATTTCATTATGTATATTTACAACTCTAAGTGTACTATAAATTATTTATGTAATAGATGTATTATAATTATTTCTTTGTTATATAGTGATCAATATGTAGAAATGGAAATAACGCGAAAGAAAATACATAATGAAGTGGAAATGCTAATGGAAACTGAAATTGTAAACCACAAAGAATTCGTTACTAATAGGTTTGCTAGTTTTTCATGCATAAAGAACCCTCCAATGGAACAACGGGTGAATCCTTCCCAAGAACAGCAATCCTTTTCTCAATGCAAAAGAGAATCAAATGATGGAAGTATAAAAAGAACATGTAAACCTTCCATTATAAGAAATTTTTCATATAGCCAAATCCATAAATATGAGTAAGAATTTTACAGTCATTTGAAATTCATTTTAAAAGTTATTAATACTGTGCAGTTCTGAATAATTATTTTTAGTTTCAAGCACATCTTGAACATGTGCTTTTAATTGAATTCTACATATTTTAGTTAAGATTGAAAAGTATTGAATTGCTTAAATTTTAAATATTAAAGCATTTAATGAAAGTTTTTACTAAAATTGGTGAATTAGAGTGAAAGCTCTCCAGTTTAAAATGCATTATTGCTTAACTAATAACATTAATCGATTAAAACCAAACAGCATTATTGTCTCAATAATTATTAATAGATCATGTTTTATTTGAAATTTTGGGATGTGTATGTACAAAATTACACAAAGGTACATATATATTTTATCAGTTGGAATAAACCTATCCTATTTGGATAAGTGTCTGTAATAAGCAAATTATTATTTTTTTTATTATAAAGTCTAGTAATTATTTTGAAATGAAACCATTAATTAGACCTACTAAGCCATACAAAAAATAGGAGTTTTTGCCAATGGTTATAGTATTATATCTGTTAAATATTTTTTATGTTTATTATTTTTAGGAATGAATACAAAGATACGAACAATAAGAAGGATGAAGGAGGTGTGAAAATTACTAGAAATGATAAGTTATGTGCTCACATCGAGCCCACTCTAAATTTTCAACAATTCCCGATTTCAAAAAATCAACAAGACTCACCATTGCCAAAACGATGCGAAGAAAATAGGATTCAAGTAGCCAATCGTCCAGGAATAGATAACCCTGTATTTTCGCCTCATATTTCAGTTTCTATCCATCCACGCACTCATTCTCCAACTCCTTGTGAATGCAGGTATGTGTTAATGGATGTTAATGTTAAGCTGAAATAAATTACTTGTGCTTTTTATTGATATTTTCAGCCAAGTATTTAAACACTTGTTGATTGAGCGTTAGATAGTTGAAATACTAATCTTTCTTAAATTAATTATTTAGTTATTTATTATTAATAATTATTGAAATCTATCAATATTTAATGATGTAACTGATGTATAATATTGGATAAAACTATTTCTTAATGTTTTTAAAATAATATGCTAAATTATTTTTACTATTTATTACTATTTATTTTAAATTATTTATAATCTTTAAGTCATTAAATTTCTTGTTAATTTCTATTTAATTAAATGTGAGGTATATGATATTTCCCCAGAAAAAAAGGAGTGATCGTTTATTAGTAATCTAAAATCTATATACTCATGTGCTTGCGATGGTTATTGAGAGCCACGGCATTATTTCTTTCTAAACTTGTGTTACGGGGTGATTTTACAAGTCATTGAAGGCAATTACAATAAACATTACCCATTACCATTAAACACAAATTGCATGCCAAATTTGAGTATTCTAAGAATATCATTGAATACATCTTTGAACTTATGAATCATAAATGTAAATGTGAGCATGCAATGAAAACAAAAATTTTGTAATTTTACAATGTAATACATATATTATAAGTGAATTAATTCTGAATATGGTTTATGAGTTCACAAGAATAATTTTAATTTGTTATTTATTAATTAGCCGTGAATGTATCGAAATCGGCGATGTTCCGGATAGCAAAGTTGGCAACATATATAGCGAAGATGAAGGCAACAATAAGAATGCGAATGCGGTTTCCACTGATGTTTTTATAACGGATTGCAAGTATGAATTTCCAATATTTAATTTTTTGTTGTTATAGTTTATTACTAGTTCTTGTTTAAAAATCATCCTCCAAATTATTTTATTTTTTAACCTTCTAAAGGTAAGAATGCGAAATTCCATTAATTTTCTTTTATTGTGCCTAGTTTTCTCTTATTTGATCAAACAATTATTCTTAACTTTCATTGCAGAGTATGTAGCAATTTGTTTTAAAATGTGTTTCGTTTTAGCATGAATATTTGTATATTGTGTGTGGAAACATTATTAATTTCTTAATATTATCATGCAGAAGTATACAATAGTAATTTTTCTAAACATGTTTGCTTAATTTATAGACTTACAAGTTCCCTTCAAGGAATGAAGGCAATGCTTTATGCAGTTTTATTTCTTGGAATGATGCTAGAAATTACTGGAGTACTTGTTGTTTCTTTTTCCTGGACTGACCATCGTGGAATTTCTTTAATATGCGTCATTCAGTTTGTTGTTTTTAGTTTTGCATTACTTATAACATTTATCACCCGTATATCAAAATAAAGTTTCATAAAGGAAACTAATATTTTTGTAGAATTCTTAATATTGATATTTTTATATTTTGATTATAAGGATATTCATGTTATACTGTAGTTGTCATTTGTATATGAACATGACTGTGCAGTTTCCATTGAAATAAATTTGATTTTTTTAAATTGAAATCCTCATATTTTTTATGTATTTTTAAGAGACTTACGCACAAACACATTAATCATATTTTTTTTTCTTAAAGATTTCAAAATTATTTCTAGAAATTGTATTCATGCATTGAGCACATAAGAACAAATAAAGAAATAATTATTTAGACATTTATATAAATCCCTTTCATTAAATAAAAATAAATACATTTAAACATACATTGAATATTTGGATTGAAATTCGTATTAGAGATTATACATTCTAAATAAATTTTTTCTGAAATAAAAAAAAAGAGAATCACTGAATAGTTACGTAACCTTGCATAATTTTATAAATACGATGCAGAAGAAAATTACAGGAATAAAGAAATTCATAAGAACAACTCTACTAGAATATAATAAAACTTACAATGATTAGATTTTTATGAAGTAAAATAAATTTGCAATGAATGACGCCTAATTTTTTGCTAAGGAAATGTTGGATTCTTTTTATTAAGTTCATCGGTTGTGAAACTGTTTCTTTATTACTCTGATACATATTTAAGAAATTATAAATCTGAGATATTAAAGAAAAGAGCATGCAAAACCATCCAATTCCTTAAAATTGGATGCTTATTTACATAAATATATCCAGTATTTGACTGAGTAATGTACCTCTTGTAAATTGATGTCAACGAATTCATAGCTTCAAAATCTGTTTTTCAAAATTATATGAAGCCATTATTTCTTATTGCTATATGGAGTAGAAAGACTGTAATCACAAATAGTTGACTATACTGTTATCTTTTCTAGATGACACATTTACATATCATATTTTGAATGTTTCACAGAAATTCCTATTTTGCTTACGGAGCTTCAATGAAAATCAAATCATAGCTAGCAGTTAAAATCTTTCTGTAATTTCTAATCATATTTCCTTTGTGCTTTGAAACAGCAATATATGTATAAGAAACATACCTTTTATTTTAGATTCATTTTTTACCTGCAATTTTTAGTGTTTATATGAAATGGTAAGAACAGATTTTTTATTAATAGTTATGATGAAACCATTGCTTAGAAATAGTTCCAGTTTCCATTGTCTGGTTTATTGTCGGAAGCTGTGCTTGGAGATAGGTGTTTCTAAAGGAATAAAGCCTTTAAAGTAATTTAATCTAAACTACAGTTGGAAAAAAACAAGCAGAAAGAAATAAGTTATTTTAGATGTTATTTAAGAAACAATATAGGAAGCCATAGTCATATTTTTTATTAGAAGCTAAATTTAAAGAAATAGATTTTGTTAAATATTGTAGTTTACTTATGAGCCGTAATTTATGCTTAAAATTACACAGTAAATTAACATAAAGAATCGAATTAAGCAATCATTGAAAGAGTAATGATTTTTGACACCTTTTTTTCATGAGATTACAAATTTAAATTAAATGGGGATCATGTGATAAGAAAAATTGAATAAATACAAAATAAGATATTCATTGTACAGAAAAATTTTAATTTGAATGACTCTTTGCAATATTTTATTTAATACAAAACATACAAATTGTAATGCACGTATATGTATTTCAATTTTGTATAAGCATGGCAAATTACCTTAAAATGGGCTATTACTTTCTTCATAAAAATAAACGCTTACTCATACTTAGAATACTTAACTATCAATAATGTTTCGTTTTCACACTAAGCTGAATTTTGAAGACTTATGAAGTAAGCAACAGATTATGAATATAAATAAACTGGGGGTAATTATGTTTTAATTGCTTAAAGTATAAATTTCGTTAAGCTTCTTGCCTTATAAAGCGGCATAAATGGATTACAATTATGATAGATTTATTTAACAATAAAACTTTAATAAAAATCATTATTTGCATAATAATTTTTATAAGGATTCATAAAAGAATTTTATATATCCAAAAATATGAGTCAACAAATTATATGAATAACATATAATATATCTTTGCGACTTGCTTAAGAAATAAATTTCTGTAGCTTATCCACTTAGCAACACAAAGTAAAATATTATTTTATAATAACAAAAGTTGACAAATTTAAAAATCATGTACTTAAATACAACTAAACCAAATAAAGACTTACGAAAAAAAATTTCATGAATAGTGGAATATATTAACATCTGAAACAAGAAGAACTCCAGTGAACATGTAGTCATTCAAAGGAAAAAAAACATAAATGCTGAGGCTGAAGGGCAATACACGTTTCCAATTGTTCAGCAATTGTTGATATCGAACCTAGAATCTTTCAATTCGTAGATTACGTCTTTCGACTAAACCAAGATAGCTTTATCAGTATATAAACGTACATGTTCGAAAGTACGCACACATACACACGCACAGTGTGTATATACACCATTCTTTCATTCAAATCCACAGTTCCTTTTCTTTTACTTATTTTATGGATTTCTGCATGATATGATAGAAAAATGATATGGAAAAATTAATTTTAAAGATTTTTAAATGAACAAAGCATTTTTGTTTCCTGTATTTTTTTTATAAAAGTATAACACTTTCAAAGAAAGCTCAAAATTTTTAAAACAGCAGAATAATAACTTTCAAGGAGTTGTTTAAAAGACCGAAGTTAATATCAATTTTCTCATTCACAGATTTTCAAAATTAAAACTTATGTCCATAAAACATGTGTGTTATAGAGTTAATTAAAATTGATAATAATTTTGTTAAGTTGAATATTTCATTAATACTGTAGATATATATTTAAATTATAAGCGTTTTGATGAAGTGATTGTTTTATATGATTTTTCTAAGAAAAGTCTGAAAATTACTGTGATATATAATACTTTCTAAAAAAAAATAACAAGTAATGGAAAATTGAAGCATAAAAATGAACTAACTTGTGTGTGTGTTTGTGAAAACATTTTTAAAATTTTATAAAGCAATTTTAGCAAAACAATTACAATAATTTTTTGGTTATATTAAAAATACATGCTACATAAAGACAAATTTTATAAAAGTACTATACATCCTAATTTGACATATGTAATTAATGTTACATTTGTGAAATAATATTTTAGAAATTATTTTAATAAAACTCATCATTACTTGAATTTTAAAATTCTAAGTATTAAATTAAAGAATTAAGCATCATTTTAATTAAGGTGGTTTAGAAAAGTAGAAAATTTATAAAAAATAAATAAATCTGCAATTATATCTAGACTCAATAATATGGTAGTAAATAGTATTTATAATAGACGAAAAATAGACGTTTCAACAATTTACTACATGCTGCTCTCCAACACATGTATATATTAAGTATTTTAATTTTAAATTAGGCTGAGCTGAAGAAGAGGTTTCGAAATTACTTCCCCAAATGAAAACTATTTAACTTTAAGAAATTTAAATCATTTTTGTAGGAATTTTAACAAATCATTATATTTTCAGAAGATTGATCCATAACAAGATATTATCACAGGGAAAGAGAAACTCATCAAGTTATCGGGAATGCTGCAAGATTTCTTTCGTTTACTGAAATGGGTAAAAAATTAGCAATATTTCTTGCTGAGAATGTGTTTTTCGAAAATTAATTCGAAAACAACGGCTAAATATGATTTAGTCTTCTTTGGAAGAAAAAAACTTATTGGCGATATTGAAGTGTTCTCATTTAAAAATGTAAAGTTTTCAGCTATTTTTAAGCCACTCAGAAATTGCCACTTTCCTTCGTTATTTTATAATAGTAATTGATAACTGTTATCGGCTCAAAATATAACATTAATAACAGGTTACTGAAAAATAACCATTTGCTACAGCTCTATTAGGAAAATACCGATTCTACGACCAAAATTAGCACGATTATGTTCTCCACCCTTGTTCCCCCAGTGACATCATAATGTCGTGAAGAGTACGAGGGTCTTTTGAGGGGAAATAGTGTGCCCAATACAACCAATTTCTGCAACTTCATTATTTTACTATAAATTAATAATTTCATTGATTTATAATATTTATTTCCCAAGTTTAATTAAATTATATATATTTAATGACTAATTAGTTATATGTTCTGATAAAAAAGAGCAAATTAATATGTTGGCGAATAGATTTCCTATATTATACATTTTTAAAAAATTTATTAATAAAACCAAAATTGGTTTCATTAACGAAGAATTAAAAATAAAAATTCTATCACACTAAATGAAAAGTTTGCTATGCAGAATTAATTAACAAGCCCTTTCTATTTCACATTCTAATTATTTATCATTTTAAAATGTAATCAATGGAAAACATATCACATTTAATTCAAACATATAAGAAATTTATCAACATTAATATTCCACATATAAGTAAAGCTGAAGTACTATTAATTGAGAGATACACAAATAACTGAAGAAATTTATAATATAGCAAAATAAATAAACAAAATTAAAAAATACAACTACAGCATTTCACAATATTTTTAAATTCATCTATAAGACTCTTTTATAATTAATTATACTAATAATCATGGTAAACAATAAGAAAACAGATAATGTGATTTATTGTTACTCATAAATCATGTTATTTCTCGATTTTTTGCGACCTTGACGGACTACATATTTAACTTACAAAATAAGGAACAAATATCACCAAAATAAAAATCTTTTAAAACTAAAATGTCTATAGTTATTCCTTTTTTAAAAAATTGTTTTAGAGATACTTTTTTTCTATTTAACTAAATGCAACATATTTGTGTAAAATTCATAAAAACAAAATATATGTTACTTGCTTAGTTATTATTCCATACGTTTGAAATTTAATTGCATTATAAGAATTCAAGAGATTTGCATTTAATTTAAACTTGATAAAGTGAAAGAATCTATTCTCACAGCTGCTCTGGTTTTCTATAATAGCAAGGAGGATAACAAGTCTTGGTTATTGTTCGCAGTAAAATACGGTTTCTCATGACCCCTTCTCCACTTTCCAATGGTGCATGCTTCTATTGTAAGAAAAAAACATTAGTTTAAGAAATTTAATTCAAACTTGACAAAGCTACAATATCGATTCTAAGCTGCTGGGGTTTTCTACAACAGCAAGAATGTAGTCATTCTTAGTGCAGACAATGACAAGCTTTCGCTATTGTTGGCAATAAAATAATGCCTCGCAAGTCCTTTTTCCAGTGTCCAATGATGAATGCTACAATAGTAAATGAAAAAGCATGTGTCAAGTAATCGCTATTATTTGTAGTCATCAGTATCAATCATGCTTGTCTCTACTGTGAAAAACCCCCATGCCTCGATAAATAGAAACTGATTCAAATATGGATGTTTTCAAGCAGAGTCTCAGCAAGAAGTTTGCTGCAGTTTTGAGTGGAAACAACTAAAAAACTAACACAATAAAAATCCGACTAATAATATGCAAAATAACTCAATTAATGCTATTAATGCTACTCTATAACTAATCAGCAAAATACTAATTTGCCTAACACTTTTAACTTTCACTTTAATAATTTTAAAAGCATAATTGATCTTGTAAATAGTATAAATAATCTACTTAATAATAATTCCTTTAAACAACTAATTAGTGTAATAACTATTATTAGCCCTAAACTAAATGACTGTAATAATATTCATGACATGTTCTACCATATCATGGAAGTAATAAAAACCATGTAATTTAATCCATCACCTCAGCTATGAGTCAAAGAGAAGGAGAGTTAACAGTGTGTACATGGAATGCCAATGGCATTTTAGGTAAAGTAGATGAACTCAGGGAGTTTGTTGATAAACACTCCCCAGATTTAATTGTTCCGTACCCATGAAGGGCTGTTGCAGCAGCGCCATCATTGTATGTGCGAAAAAAAAAAAAAAACTGTGAGAGAGAGGAGTCGAGTTACTGCTTTTGAGGAGAGCAGTTGTAAAATGAGTGAGAAGAATTAGCTACAAAAAATAAAGAGTCTTTTTTTATATTTAATATTATACAGTCCATTATTTAGATACCAGAGCTATTGACCATGCACAAAAATTTGGTCCTTTATGCCGGAGTTTTGATGAGATATGGCTGACAACGAGTGCGGGAATGAGTAAACATCAACAACCCAACGGTCCTTGAGAGCGGTATCAGTTGCTATAAGGTATGTGCTTGAGCTTTTTTGGTCATTCACTCCCATGAGATAATTTATATTATCAATTTGAATTTATTTTGTTGATCTTAATAACTGTTTTTATAGTTTGTGTTATTTATTAACTTAATTATATAAAATTAAAATTGAGTTTTGAGTTCCGTTTTCAAAATGTTTAAAAACGTGAATAAAATTGATTTGCAAGTTGCGGCTACGGAGTTAGGAGAGGTCATTACTGATAAAATGACAATTGTAGAGTTAACGAGCATTATAAAGAATAATGTCACGTTTAAAAATGAGCCCGAATATGTAGCTGATCTCCTAAAATCTATGAAAGAGAACCGTTTACTAGAGTTAGAGATAATTGAGAAAAATTTGCAAACAGAGTTGCAATTAGAGCAAATAAAATTAGAGAGAATGAAAGCTGAATTAGAATTAACACGCTTGAGAGTAGATTAAAAAATTGTAGAAACTAATCCAGAAAATAAAACTGAGGACTGCAACTCTTTAGATTCCTTAATAAAAAGCATTAAAACATTAACGATTAAAATACCGAGTAAACCAGAAGGTTGGAATCTATTTTTACTTCTTTGGAGAGAGCATTTGTAACAAAAAATGTTTCAAATAAATATAAAGCAGAGATTCTTTTAAATTTACTTGGTGAGAAAGCATCAAATGTAATTTCTTACATAGGCGATGAAGAATTAAGTGATTATGAAAAAATTAAAGAAATTATTCTTAGAGAATTTGAGCCCACACCACAATCATGCTTAGAGCAATTCAGAAAAACAATAAGACACCCATATGAAACTCATGTCCAGTTCGCTTCGCGCTTAACAACAAGTTTTGATTACTACTTAAAATTGAGAAAAGTGTCTGATTTTGCAAAATTAAAGCAATTAATTGTATCTGATGAAATGTTTCAATCATTAGATAGAGAAACCGCTGCTCATATCGGTATTAGACAGTCAGATACTTGGTTTGAACCCATACAATTAGCAAAAGAAATTGATTTATTTTATGTATCCCGAGGAAAACCGCTAACGGTAGCAAATAAACTAATGAATTCGAAAACATTCCCCGCAAATCAAAGAAATATTTCTAGAGTATTTTTATCCGATTCTAAGAATGCAAAATGTATTCTTTGTTTGGAAAATCATCCCTTATATAAATGCAAAAATTATATGGCTTTGCCTGTTTCTGATACAGTAGAGGTAGTTAAGAAAAATAATTACTGCTTTAACTGCCTTGGTAAACACCAAATAAGTAAGTGCAAATCGCGGTTTTCATGTTATTTATGTCAAAGAGAGGGAGTCAAAAGACGGCATCATTGCTCTTTGCATTTTCCGAGAACGGAGGAGTTACCGCCTGCACAAAGTTAAAGCGTTAACCGACCCTTATCTGCCCCCCGTGAAGAGTCTTCACTTTCCACACTTGCCCCGATCTTCCCTTCTAACCAAAAGAATCCAGTTCTTTCTACGCGAGTCGTAAATCTGCCGAAAACTGTTTTGCTTAGTACGGTGAATTGCTTGCTAAGACATCGCGGAGGAAATTTTTACATAGCACACGCTATTTCAGATCAAGGCTCAATGAATAATTATATAACGACTGATTGTGCAAATAGTTTAGGCTTAAAACGAAATAAAACAAATTTGACAGTCTGTGGTATAGGTGATACATGCACAACAATTAAATTGGTTACTAAAACTACAATTTCTAATTTAGAGGGAAATTTTAAAAAAGGGTTGGAATTTTTAGTTGTTTCTAAAATTACTGATTTCACGCCATCACAGATGCTTAAGGTTAATGTACCAGAATTAAAATATGTAAAATTAGCAGATGAAAACTTTAATAAACCAGGTTCCATAGATTTACTTTTAGGCGCTGAAATATTTTACGAATTATTACGTCCAGATCAGATTTTTCCTGTAAATAGTAATTTGGTTCTTCAAAATACCGTTTTTGGTTATGTTGTTAGTGGGAGCTTACCCACTACAATGGAAGGAAAAGTACATTGCGGATTAATTAAGGATAATACTGCTTTACATGAAGCAAAAGAGAGATTTTGGGAGATAGAAAATGTTGAAACTAAAAGTTCTAAAAATAAAGAAACAATAATATGTGAAAACCATTTCAAAGCAAATGTTAAGAGAGACAGTACAGGGAGGTATATAGTTAAAATGCCTTTAAAAGATGACCCAAAGTGTTTAGGTAAATCTAAATAAATGGCATTAAAAAAAATTAAATTCGTTATGGAATCGTTTTTTAAGAGAGTCTGAGTATTTAAAATTATATAAGGAATTTTTGAGCAAGTATCAGAAATTAGGTCACATGACAGAAATTCCAGATTGTGAGGAAGAAGTATTAACGTATTATATACCCCATTTAGGTATTTATCGCCCTGATAAAAGTATTACAAAACTTCGCGTAGTATTTAACGCGTCTTCTCAAACACCGTTAGGAAATTCACTTAATTCCTTACAATTTAATGGTGGTACCTTACAAGAGGATCTTTTTTCAATAATGGTGAGGTTTCGTAAACACATTTATGCTTTTGTAGCAGATATTAAACAAATGTATAGAATGATTCTAATTGATCCTAATCAAACTAAACTTTTGAGAATTCTTTAGAGAAAGGGAGTGAATGAACCAGTTAAAACTTATAAGCTCAAAACAATTACGTATGGCACAGTTAGTGCACCATACCTTGCAACTAAAGCGCTTTTTCAATTAGCAAACGATGAAAGAGAGAAGTACCCCCTAGCATTACCCGTCCTACAGAGAGACTTTTACATGGACGATGTGCTTAGTGGAGCTGCCACCATAACTAAAACCAAACAGCTTCAAACTGAACTGGAGCATATCCTTAGGAGTGGAGGAATGACGCTACACAAGTGGTGTAGTAATAATTCTGAATTAAAGACAGGTTCTGGTAATGACTATCGTTTCCAGAAAGAGACAAAGGCGTTAGGAGTTCTGTGGAGACACAGCACAGATCATTTCACTTTTCAAATACATCTTGAGAGTGCAATTCCTCTAACGAAAATATCAGTGCTTTCTACAATTGCAAGAACCTTTGATCCCTTTGGTCTCTTGGGTCCAGTGATAACTAAAGCAAAGATTTTCTTGCAAAAACTTTGGTGTTTAAAGCTAGAGTGGAGTGATGCTCTTCCTGCAGTGGAAGCCCAGCAATGGCAGAACTTTATTGAAACTTTGCCAACGATCAACAATGTTGAATTCAAACGATGCATTATGATGCACAACTCAATGCACATTGAGCTTCATGGATTTGCGGATGCATTTGAGTCTGCGTATGGATGTGTCATCTATTGCAAATCAACATCTGAGACTGGAGATTCTGAAGTGACTTTGGTTTGTAGCAAGTCACGAGTGGCACCCCTTAAGACAGTTACAATCCCGAGGTTGGAATTGTGTGCAGCAGTTCTTTCAGTGAAGCTGATTACAAAAGTTAAAGATGCCCTACAGCTTAAAGACTGCAGTAAGAATGTCCATTTGTGGAGTGATTCCATGATAACTCTTTCCTGGATCCGGAAGGAATCTTACCTACTAAAGACGTTAGTTGCCAACCTAGTTGCCCTAATATAAGACTTGACTGAGATTCATCAGTGGCGCCATATGTCATCGAGGGACAATCCTGCTGACCTTATCTCGAGAGGAATGGAACCCAATAAACTGATTGAAAGTGAACTATGGTTTAACGGCCCCAGTTTCCTTGCTGAAAAAGTCTATCCCAACCGAGAAATTCCTTCATTAGTGATACAAGATGAGTTTACCTCTGAACTGAGAAATGTGCCTCACAATGACTCATCTGTGTTGACTTTAACTTCAAATACTTTTATTTATGACTTACTCAATATTAGTAATAATTATACTAAAATATTGCGTGTTGTAAGTTATATTTTCAGATTCCCATACAACTTAGAGAGCTCTACTAAAAGGAGGATGGGAGAATTATCAACAGAAGAAATCAAGGTAGCAGAAAAATTCTCAGTAAAAGAGGTTCAGAAACTAGCATTTCCCACCGAAATGAAATATTTGGGCCAACAAAAACCTGTACCTGATAAAAGTAAGATAAAATGTTTATGCCCCTTTTTAGACCAGGATGGATTATTAAGAGTAAATGGTAGAATAAAAAAAAATGCAAGTATAAATTTCAATAGTAAATTTCCTATTATATATATTCTTACTAAGGGCCATAAGCTCACAAAAATCCTTATAGAAATGTATCATAAGCGATATTTTCATTTAGGTCCAACTGCTTTGCTGAATTATGTCAGACAAAAATTTTGGCCTATACAAGGTAAAACAACGTGTCGAAAAATTGTGCATGATTGTATTACATGTTTTAAAGTTAAACCTATAGAAGTTGAGCAATTAATGGGTGATTTGCCTAAAGAGAGAGTTACTCCTGATTTCCCATTTAATTGCCCAGGAGTTGATTTCTGTGGACCATTTAATATAAAATATAGACATCAAAGAAAGGGTGTTCTGCACAAAATATATGTATGTATCTTTATATGCTTAGTAACCAAAGCCATTCATCTTGAAATGGTAACAGATTTGACATCAGAAGCATTCATTGCATGTTTAAAGAGATTTGTTGCTCGTAGAGGTTTATGTTCAAAACTATATTCCGATAATGCAACAAATTTCACAGGTGCAAATAAAGAATTGTCCAGACTGCACCATTTGGTTTTAAAACCAGATGAGAAATTTGCAAGTTATCTTTCAACTGAAGGAATTGATTGGCACTTTCTTCCTCCTAGAGCCCCCAACTTTGGTGGTTTGTGGGAGAGTGGTGTGAAAATATTTAAATTTCATTTTACTAGAGTGTGTATCAATGTTAAACTTAATTATGAAGAGTTTTTAACTGTCAGATAGAGGGTATTCTTAACTCCAGACCACTTGTACCTCTGCCCTCAGATACTGATGTGTATGATGTATTAACACCTGCTCACTTCCTAGTTGGTAGACCTTTAAATGCTATTGTTGAACCTAATTTAATGGACATTAATGAAAGTAAATTGAGTAACTGGAAAAAATTAACAAAAATAATTCAAAGTTTATGGAAGAAATGGCAGGTGCAATATCTTAATAATTTGCAACAGAGATTTAAGTGGAGATTTGAGAAAGAAAATGTTAAAATCAATGAGATAGTCCTCATCAAAGATGAAAATCTACCTCCTCAAAAATGGTCATTAGGTAGAATAGTACAACTCTATTTGGGCGATGACAAACGGGTCAGAGTTGTTAAAGTAAAAACTCCTTCAGGAATTTTCAAAAGACCCATTTCAAAAATTTGTATTTTACCTATTAGTATATAATTTGTTACTATATTTTATGTGTTACTATGTAATACTTAATAATAATTTGTGTTTATATTATTTTTGTGTTTATACAATGCTTATATTAATTTTGTGCTGAAGTTTTTTTAACTATTTGTATGTTCATTGGTTGAATGTAACACTGCAACGTGGGGCGAAATGTTCCGTACCCATGAAGGGCTGTTGCAGCAGCGCCATCTTTGTATGCGTGAAAAAAAAAATTGTGAGAGAGAGGAGTCGAGTTACTGCTTTTGAGGAGAGCAGTTGTAAAATGAGTGAGAAGAATCAGCTACAAAAAATAGTCTTTTTTTATATTTAAAGTAATACAGTCCATTATTTAGATACCACACAGAGCTATTGACCATACACAAACAATAATATTCCTGCAAGAAACTCGCCTAAAACCAAATCAAATAATTAACCTAAGAAATTTCAATGTATATAGGAATGATAGGAAAAATATTTATAAAAAATATAGATATTGCCAACCAGGTGGCACTGCCGTCTTGGTAAACAATAATTTTTGTAGTTACTAGATAGAAAAACCAGAATTTGAAGACACAGAAGCCACAATAGTTAACATACATATAAACAATAATATACCACCCGTAACATTCATCTCTATTTATATACCCTCCCAAAAGAAAAAATACAAGAAACCTTAACTTAAGAAATTTTTTCCCTACTTGTGACTCGGAAAAACTCTCTATACAGAATAAACAACAATGTGATTGTAGGTGGTGATTACAATGCTCACCATACTGTTTGGAATTGTAATAGATAGAACCCTTTTGGGACAGCCTTAAATAAGCTAATTAATAAACATAACATATGGCTGGAATATCCCCAGGTAACCACCAAAATTGGTGGTCATATATGTGCGACTGCATCTACAATTTACTTTTTCACTATGAAAAATTTCCCATATGCCTCTAAAACAACTACCATATGCGAAATGACAAGTGATCATAATCCTGTCACTTGTACCTTTGATATATCACACATAAAGATTACACCATTCTTCATTCACTACTTCCAGATTGGACAAAATTCAAGCATAACTTGATTAACAATACCAATCATTTAGTAAGTTTAGATAATTCCAACGAAATAGAAAGCGAACTATATAATACAGTTAATTTTATCTACAAAAATTATGAAAATACTTAGAAAAAATAAAAAATAATAATATATCCTTCCTTAGCCATGAGATAAAGGAAAAAATTAATATTAGAAATAGATTAAGGAAAAACTGGCAACAGTCCCAACAACTTTCAGACAAAATTTTATACAATAAATTTGATAATAAATTAAAAAAAGGAATTAAAACTTTTAAAAATAAGCAGTGGCATGACCACATTAGCTCACTAGTAGCAGAGGACAGTACGTTATAGAAGGTGACCAAGTCTTGTAAAAATAAAAAATGGGTCTTCCCACCCCTAAACGGAAATAATAATATTGCATGTATCGATAGTGAAAAAGCCGATGTAATTGCAGTAAGCATCAAAGATCAACTGTCACCTAATGAAATAACCAGTGATAAAAAAGGTGAAATCAATACTGAGGTGGAAGCTTACTTGCACTCACCCCCATCCTACACCAACCTGCCAACTATTCTATCATCTGAAATTATCACGTATATTGAAAGTATGAAACCACGAAATGCAGCTGGACATGATCTAATAAACTTAACTAACAAAATGAACTAACAAAATGCTAAAAAACTTACCACTAAAAACTATTTTTCATCTTACTAACAGACTAAAAAAACTAAACTACTATCATGCATGTTGGAAATTAGTAATTATAGACCCCATTTTCAAGGGCAATGGCAAGAATCCCAGGGATCCTAAAACATATAGACCCATTAGCCTGTTGCCGGTATTATCAAAACTGTGCGAATACTACATTAAACGCAGACTCAACAAATTTATAGCAAATAACAACATAATAAATAATGAACAATTCGGCTTTAGAGAAAAACACTCAACATGACATCAGTTACTGAGGTCTGTAGAGTTGATAACAAAAAACATAGAGAAAGACACAAAACAAACAAAAGAAAATAAAGCAACAGCTGCTTCATTCCTGGATATTGCCATGGCCTTTGATAAGATGTGGTTTAACAGCCTATCTACAAAATGATAAAATTCAAAATCCCTCCCCCCTGATACTAATGATACATAATTATTTAAGACTCAAACAATTTAAAGTAATAGTAAGCAATAGCTTTTCGGAAATTACTGAAATTAAATGTAGAGTACCACAGGGTTCCATACTCGACCCCCTGCTTTTCTTAATATACCTTTGTGATTTGCCTAAAAAAGATGACGTAGAAAGGTGTATCTTTGCCGATGATACAACTATCATGTCTACTGGTAATGACAAAGAAGAAACATCGCTTCCAATTAAGAAATACATCCCAATACTGGAGCGATGGTTCACTTGCTGGAAAATTGCCATCAATGCAGACAAATGTGTAGCTGTATTATTCGGAATTAAGAGAAAACCCACCGCTGAAATTAAATTATTCTATATAAACACACCTTGGTCTCCAGGTTAAAGTACCTAAGGGTTATTCTCGATAAAAGGATGGTGTACATAGATGAGACGTTAAAAATCTAAGACAGGCAGAAGCCTAAATATATGCTCTTTAAGAGAGAAAATCTGTATTAAGCGTCGAAAATAAATTACTACTATATAAGGCACTGGTAAGACCGATTGCTTAGATGTATGGGAATATGCTGCTCAAAAGCACTTTTGTAAAATTCAACATCACGAAAATAAAATTGTCAGAATGTGTGTAATGGCCCCTTCCTACTTTAGGAATGAAAAAATATATATTCAATGAATAAAAGATACAAACAATAACTGACCACGTAAATAGACTGGCAAAATCACATTTTATAATAACTTAACACAAATTCCCAACTCATTAATATGTAATTAACCAGTATATAATTTTAATGTACCAGAAAGGCGCCGTCCTAAGGCTATCCTCAGAAATGTGTAATTAACAAAATTTTTTAATTTCAATAAATGCAAATATATTTTAAAACCCGATAAACATGGCGAAAATAAAAATGTATATAAAATAAACTTCCATTCTTACTCTTTTTCCCTCATTTCTCACCAATTCGTCCCGGGCAATTAAGCCCTTTTCCCAGAGAGGGGGAACACCTGGGAAAAATGAGGTTAATCGACCGGAACAAATGACGTTGATACTAAAATGGAGCCAGAAGACCATTATGCATGTTCTGCCATTTCTAGTTCATGCATGCGACAATTATCAAACTACACTTCTCAGACAGCTCTGACATTAAAATGGCGTCACTCTACTTCCCCCTCCCCACCTCCAATTCATCACTTCTGTCTGTTGACATTGAAAACCTAGCAGCATTCACTTTTAAGATCATCCTCGCTGGGGACCTCAATGATAAACACCAGAGCTGGGGTTGCAATTATGCAAATAGTACTGGAAAAGTCCTAAACTCCCTTATAAACAATACCCACTTTACCATTTTTAAACCCGATAAACCCACTCATTTCGGCCCTACACATGCAAATTATGTAGATCTAATGCTCTCCAGGGGCATCCAACCTCCCATGAAATTATCAACAATCGAGGAGCTCCCGTCCGATCACTACCCAGTGCTAATTTTCTTCAGCACAAATAATCAGCAAGAAAGTGATTGGTAAAAAACCTGCCACAATTGGAGTAAGTTTAGAAATAAAATTAACTGTTTAATTCTAGATAAAGCCTTTCAGTTAACTGATAACCCATCCCAACTTGAAGAAAATGTTAATTATTATACTTCTATTATAAATACTGCTCTCAATCACAGTAAATTCACCAAAATGAATCATCAAATAGAATACTTGCCAGACAATATAATAGATTTAATTAAAAAACGAAATAAATTAAGGAAAATTCATAATAGAACCAGATCTCCAGTGATTAAAAATCAAATTAATGCCTTAAAGCGAATAATGAAAAATAAAATAGCCTTACATAACCGTGACTCATGGAATGCATACCTCACTAATCTCAATGTGGAGGATGGATCCTTCTGAAGAGCAGTTAATAAAAAGAGAAAAAACAAGGAGTGTGTCCCCCACTCATAGATGGCGCCAAAGTAGCACTCACAAATTTTGAAAAAGCGGAATGTTTGGCAAACATTCTTGAAAAACAATTTCAACCAAATAACTTCAGTAACTCACAAAATGACCAGCAAATCTTAAACACAGTAACTAATTTCCTGACTAACAACATTAATAATCAGCCTTTCATTAAAACACCTGCTTCAGAAATTGAACAAATTATTAAAAATCTCAAACCCAAGTAAAGTCCCGGTCATGATAATATCAACAACAAAATTATGAAACAGCTCCCTATTAGAGCAATTTGCTTCCTGTCTGCAATTATCTACAGTATACTGAAAACAAGCCATTTTCCAAAAGTGTGGAAAAGGGCAGTTATCATTCCGCTCCACAAGAAGGGTAAAAGCAAAAATCTCCAATCCAATTATAGACTGATTTCTCTTTTGCTGACTATGGCCAAGATTGCCGAAAATATTATTCTTAATAAATTACTGGCCTTTAATGAGGACAACAAAATTATTATTCCTCAACAATTTGGCTTCCGTAAAAACTTTCTACCACCCACCAATTACTCAGAGTAGAAAAAAAAATTTCAAAAGGAATCGC
The DNA here is from genome assembly GCA_030067965.1 of Latrodectus elegans. Taxonomy (NCBI): domain Eukaryota; kingdom Metazoa; phylum Arthropoda; class Arachnida; order Araneae; family Theridiidae; genus Latrodectus; species Latrodectus elegans. The sequence goes on along the minus strand of CM057820.1, from coordinate 75,701,280 downwards.
GTACAAAAAATCCACTGGAGGTATATTCATTATTTATAGAAAAAGCGTTCGATAGAGTTTGGCATCCTAGTCTAATTTACAAACTAATTAAATTCCATTTCCCCACCCATTTAATTACTTTAATTAATAACTACCTCTCTAACCGCACTTTTACTGTTAGAGTAGGAAAAGATATCTCTCTGGACAGACCCATTCTTGCGGCGTACCGCAAGGATCCCTGCTGGGTCCTCTCTTATTCAACATCTATATCAATGATATTCTGCAACACCAAAATACTATGCTCTGCTTGCTCGCGGATGAAACTGCCGTTTTGTCCACTAGCTCTCTCTACTGGAAAATCCATGCTACCCTTACTGAACACCTCATGGCCATTGAAGAGTGGTTTGACAAGTGGAAAATTAAAATAAATCCAAACAAATCCACTGCTGTCATTTTTACTAGGAAACGTAATCTACCCCCCTCCCACCCCTCATATTCAACTAAGCGGTTTTTCGGACCCTTGGTCAAATAAAGTCGAGTACCTCGGTCTTACGTTAGATAAAAAACTTACCTGGAAAACCCATATTAATAAAATGAAGAATAAATTTATTTCTGCCAAAACTTCACTCTACCCCTTAATTGCCTACAAATCGAAGCTCTCCATGGCTAACAAGCTATTGATTTATAAATCATACCTTCGTCCTATTATCATCTAAGCAGCCCCAATCTGGGGTGGTGGTGCGGAAACGAACCTGAAACCTCTTGCGGGTCAGCAAAGTAAATTTGTTAGACTGATCACTCAATCTTCTACATAAGAAACGAACACATCAGAAACAATTTGGGTGTCCTTCTTTATCAAGATACTTCCAATTTCTTGCGCCGAGCTGGCAACCGAATGGTTAGCGCTCTTGCGTTCGGTTCAACAGTTCGTGGGTTCGAATCCCACCTTGAGCATGGATGTTTGTAGTGGTTCGGAATCCACTTTAGGCCGTAGGTCCCGGTCTAATTAGCCCTCGGGTGCAAAAAATGACCGTTGAGCGACAAACAATCCAATCCATTCCAACTCCTTGCTTTTCGCTTCTACAACAGACTTTATGAAATTGATAACTCTGAAATTCAAGCAATTGAAAACGACAGTCCCTATGAACTTTTCAATTTCCACAGATCAAGAGCGGTTCTGCGGGTTAAACCACATTCAAACTTATCTATTCGCCTCCCAAAAAGTACAATTAAATAATTTCTTCTTATACTTTAATATATATATATATATATATATATATATATATATATATATATATATATATAGAGATAGATATATAGATATATATATATATATATATATATATATATATATATATATATATATATATATATAAGAAAAAAAAAGAAAACAAAAACTTTTGTATTTATATATATATATGCATATATAATAGAATAAAAAATATTTTTGTCTTTATATAGTTATATTAATACTGTGTATATATAAACTGTAATTTAAAAATATTTTATTGCACTCTTGCTTGTAATGTTTATTGAAAATTTTCTTTTTTTATGTTTATTCAATCTCATGCAAAGAACTCTCGTTGGGAGCACTTTAACCAAAGTAAAATATTTTATTAAATTTTTAGTTTAAATAATCTTATGTTTTGAAATCATTATGTTAATCTCAACTAAAGTTAGGTGTAGAAAAATTTCTTAGGAATAGAAGGTACATGGCCTTTTAGGCTAGGAACCTAATAAACACTAGATCCATTCTCACCAATTCGTCCCGGGCAATTAAGTCCTCTTCCCAGAGAAAGGGAGCACCTGGGAAAAATGAGGTTAATCCACCGGAACAAATCATGTTGATACTAAAAAGGAGCCAGAAGACCATTATGCATGTTCTGGCATTTCTAATAATTTGGTTTTACTTTCATTTTAAATTTAATTATAATTAAAGCGTTTACTGATCGAATTATAACTCAACATGAATATATAAATACATATACAATGCAAACGTAAGGTTAAGTCCCAGTTAAATTCAGTAATCTTTGTATAAACATAATTATAGATGTAAATTTTAATTTAGATGTAAATATAAATACGCGCTATAAACCACTTGCATCTGCAGGTAATACGCAGAGTGGTACTGAACAAATCATAAATACTGATTTGTGCATCAATATAAAAATGTATGTGTAGCTCATATAGCTTTAACTGGAGTCAAATTGTATATATAACATATTAATCTGTATATAGGAAATTACTGTAAAGTAATTTCAATCATATTGTAAATATATCATATTATGTAATCGGAGCAATGTAAATAACATGTAACTAATGTAAATAACCAATAATGTATATAAATATAATAGCCAAGAATCTGTATCCCAGAGAATGTTTTTTGTCATATTGTTATCTCTTATATAATGGAGTTGTACTCTCTTATAAATTGTAATTGCCCCGAATTCTGTAAGCTCCCTTTAATTTGGATTAATAAAGTTACTGTCTGTACGGCCATACCAGGGGAAATACCGGGCTTGACGATTAACTAAATGATAGGAAATAAAATAAACAATCCTTAAATCAGAAAATACTCCCCATTAAGACAAACAATTCAGCTCTTTAGGAGCCGAAATTGATAAATTGGAGGTGCGTGTCTAGAACACAAGAACTCGGTCACCCAAAGTGACAACCAGCGTGCCTTCTCTCCACTGATTAATATCGCATTCTATTGTTGAAAAGAAATCTTATTGATGACCACGTAGTACCGTGTTCAATCTTGATTTAACACGAATTTAGACCACTAACCCTTATTAAAAAGGAGAAGATTCTGGTCCGAAAACTCATTCTGACATTAGGATCCTTGTTATCAGTGTAGAGTTTTATTCCATTTCACTTTGTGAGATACAAGCTTCATCATGGATGTAGAAGGAATTTTCAAAAATTCCGCTATATCAGTAACTAAGGAGTTATTGTCAATGGCTGATTTTGGTGACTTAACGATTACTCAGTTAAATTCTCTGAGTTCCTCAACACTTCTTTGTGAAATTATTTGTCCGGAATGTGACAAGAAGTTTTCTCATAGGCAAAATGTGTTAAGATACCAGCGTACTCGACACAGAGGACATTGTTATCCTTGCCCTCACTGCTCAAAAATGCTTCTCCGCAATGGAGATTTTCAACACGACCAGAAATTGCATGAGCAAAACAAAAGTAAAGCTATCGATCTTGCAACGTCATCGAAGAGTCGCCGCATAAATATGCAGTTTGTTCCTTATTCAGCTAGGGTATTTCATCGATCAGCTTTAAAAAAATCGAATTATCAACATTCACCTACCTAATGTAGATCAACAAATTAAATTATATGAATACATTACTTCTAAAGAAAATGAATTCATATCTTATCTAGCAATTTCTATCGCAAAACACGAGGTAAAAGTGAATTACAAACTAACATGTCATTGCCAAAAGGTAACAAAGAATGGTATTGTTAGTGAAGAAAAGTGTTTTAAGACCAAAAATTAATCCAATACTTCTCCCTACAAACCTCCAACAATTTCATCGGGAGGCAGTAGATAAATTGTTAGCTGAAGAAGATGAGTTTATTGCAAAAGATCTGGTTGATCCCAAGAGGAAATCAAAGCTTTGGAAATACGACTAAATAAATACAATCCTTTAAGAGGCTCTTCTTAGATAGATCTTCTTCCTTTTATCAAGCATTAAAAAAGCAATAATCAGCAAAGCGAACAAAGACAAGCGCTGCTTCATGTGGGCTGTGCTTTCAGCTCTTTACCCATAACAGGATTACCATCAAGGTGCAAGTTGTTTATGAACCATACATTAATACTGTATAATTTCGAAAATATTGAATTTTCCGTACAACTTAGTGATGCAGGAAAATCTGAAAAAATAGTAAACGATGTATCTATAAATGTGTATGGCTTGTTTATGTATATATATAAGATGAAAATTATTGAAACCACATAAATATACAATTGGAAAAATGCCAAAATATACGATGCAAATAATAAGATGAAGGCATAGAATTTATTTTGCTTAGCTGAGCATCTAACTCCTGATGAACACGTGAGCCCTATGCTTCCTTCTTATTTATCCTATATTTCAGTATTTTTCCAATTGTATAACTTTGGTTTCAACAATTTTCATGATTTATTAAATTATATTAAAATAGGCCTAAGCACAAAATAAATGAAATAATAATTGTAAATATATGAATTCGCATAAATGTTTATTTCATGTTTTTTAATTGGCAATGAATGCATTGAAATCCGTGATGATCCAAATATAACAAAGATGTCAACTTAAAACGCGAAATTGAAGCCAACAAGTGTGAATGTGGCTTCCCCTGATGCCTTTATTACAGATTGCACGTGTAAATTCCCAATTTCTTTAAAGATTTACTACTAGCTCTTCATTAAAAATTATATTTAACTACATTCCACTCATTATTATTTTATCACTTTTAAAGTTAGAAGTGCAAAACTGCATTGATTTCCTAGCATTTGGTCTAGTTCTTTTTATCTGACAAATCACTTTTGTTTAACTTTCTAATGCAGTGAATGTAGTCATTTATATTAAATTATAATATCGTTTTTATATATTAAATTATATTAATAAAATTTTAATTTCAGGGATTGCATGAGCATGTTCGTTTCGATTTAGTGAGATATATATTTCATGACAGAGAATATAATAATTTGAAGTTTTTAATGATATATTAAGCATTTTAATTAGTCTTTTTAAGCACTTTATAGAAAATGCATTGAAATTTAGAAAAAATATTTATTTATATAAAGAAGAAGATGCGTTTATATTTGTGAAAAAAATTTCTTTTTTTCTAATTATCTCAATTTTCCATATCAGCTCGTTAGTAATTGATATATATGCACTAGATGTGTGAAAACAAGACTTTAAATTTCTTCATTTTTGTTGATTAAAATTATGAAAGAATATCAGGCAATAAAGTTTAATTAAATATATTAATAATTAATAAACATGGAATTAAATATTTAAATTCAATATTGCTGCTTTTTTCAGACAAAATTTCTTTTCGTAATTGAGAAATACTTATTCTTATATTTAAAGAAATTTTTAAAAAAAATGTTTGTTTGTGGCAGATTTATAAGCAAGTTAATGCACAAAATTGTAAAAACTGAAGTATAACTAAGGAAATAGTTTTATTGGAAATTAAAATATATTAATTCTTATTTATAATTAAAAAAGCAAACTAATAAACTTAGAAAAAATTAACATTTATATTTCGATAAAAAGGAAAATTTATATCTAAATATATAAAATCTGTAAAAAAACTTAATAATAGAAATAATATATGTGAAATGTTAAAAATATCTTTATATTATTTACTCTTTTTATCCCAAGAAAATTTGAATGATGTTTTCTGATTATTGAATTGACAATTTATGTAAACTTTTGTAAGATATAATCTTTAGGCTATGCAGGGTTAAAACACAATTATCATAGTTAAAACACACACATCATGCATTGATTCTGAAACTGAGGAATCATCTTCCTGCAGAGATACGCAAGAGAGTTCATGTACTGATTCTGATGCGAGTTTTAAGTACAAAAATTAATAAAGGTTCATGATTACAACAAAACCACAAAAGTAACATTTTTCCAATTCTTCTTAAAAAGGTTTTCTAACTCAAAACTAAAATAGTATTCACAGGTAAAATAATTCCTCTGCAATTCATGAAGAAATTAAATCTATAGAGTGTTTTTCAAATGGAATTGATCTGCGTGAAACCGGGGATTCATCCTCTGGAAGATAGTCACAAGGTATGTCAAGTATTGGTTCTGAAACCCTGGAATCATTTTCTCGGAAAGAATCACAAGAAACCTCAAGTATTGATTCAGAAACTGAGGAATATTTTTCTGATTAGAAAAAATTATGCATTGTTGAAAAAAGCTAGAAATTTTGAATTATAATCTGTGATAAAATATGCTGTTTTTGTAAATATTAATCAAAAATATAATCATAGAAATAAAGTCGAGCTGGCAGCCGAATGGTTAGCGCTCTTGCCTTCGGTTCAACTGTTCGTGGTTCCCGGTTTAAACCGTAGGTCCCAGTCTAATTAGCCCTCGTATGCAAAATATGACCATTGAGCGACAAACAAACCATAGAAATAAAATCATGTATTTACTATTTGATCGGTGTATACTATTTCCATGTTTTTAATTAATTTATTTCTATGCTAAAAGTAATTTCATGTTAAATATGTATCTGAAATTAATAGGCAATGTGAATATTTATTTAAAAAATTCATGTCTTATAAATCTTTAAGTAAATCATTAAAAGAATTGCAGTAATTGTTTCATAATTTTAAATACTTTAAAATGTAAATAACTGATATTACAATAATAAGTAATCGCTAATCGATATTACTAATAATAAATTAATTATTATAATATCAATTATTTATTAAGAGTTAATATTTTTATGCAGTTACATAATTTATAAAATAAATGCTCAGTGTCTTTTACGATTAAATTAGATAAAAAATTTTCATCTATAAAAAGAATGCCAGATAAAGCTGCCTTCATAATCGATACATAAATATTGCTAAAAAATTAAATGCAAATAAAAACATTGAAAATGACCTCGAAATTAAAGCCTTGAAGCATATAGAAAAAAATTAATTTTTTACAAAATTGCGAAGCAGTGAACTGTAATCAAATATTTAATTATAAATATATAAAAAAGGACACTGCGCATATTAACAAATTATCAATTTTTTACTTTGGTGAAAAGAGAATTAATTCTGAGAATTTTTAAGAATCAAAAGTGAAGTAACTATCATAATTTTCAATGTTTGAGGAAAGTGAAGTTCTGTCATTAACCACGTTAGAGAGAAGCCGCGTACTCTTAACTCAAACAAAATGCGTTATAATGAAATTAAACTTCTTTTCTTTGGGTCTGAATCACAGAGGGAAGTGTAATTTTCAGCCTAAAATGGAAACTTCTTCACAGTGCCTTCGCAGGTTGGTATTCCTTATTCATACAAAATCTCATGATTTCCTTGTTTCTATTTATAACTCAATGAATATTTAGTAATAGGTATTATACTCACAAGTTTTGCATTGAAAGTATTGTACACTGCTGGACAATTGTTAAGGATTGATCACAAATTGCAATGCAGCATAACATTAAGCGACACACGAGGCCTAGTAGGATACAATATAGTTGCCACACTGTTCAGACATCAGAATAAAGAATATTTATTGTTTTGGAAAGTACAAAAGCTGTGAAACATCTGAAAGAAGAAAAAATGCTCATTTGATGCTGCATACGGAAAAATGTAATAATGCATCTAAAAGTCAGCAGGTACCTTGAAGAAAGGTATCAGTACAGAATATGTCCACCGTGGAGTGTGATGCAACATTCCACACGTCATATCATATTTTGCACAATATTATCCAGCTGCTGTTGAGGCAATTTATCCCATTCCTTTGTGAGTGCACGGATGAGGGTGTTCTTGTTTGTCGGAGGATAGTTTCGACCAGCAACTTGCCTCCCCAAAGCATCCCACACATTTTCAATGGGGTTTAGGTCCGGAGAACGTGATGGCCATATGAGATGTTGAATACCCTCGCTGTGTAGACAATATTGAACAGTAAGTGTTCGATGACATAATGCGTTGTCGTTCATAAAAACAAATTTATCACCGACAGCACATCGGAAAAGACCGAACATGAGGAGTTAGAACTCCATTAATGTATCTTTGGCCCGTCATAGTCCCATTGACAACCACATTGATCATCATGATCAATGGTCCGCACCATGACATGTCGGATATCGGTCCTTTTCCTGGATATTTTCTGGACGATAGGCAGTACCACTCTCACGCCAGATCAGTTGGCGTCTACAATCCGATCACAGACTGAACCTGCTGTCTGAGAATAGTACGCATGCCCAGTCCTGTTTAGTCCAATTGCGATGCTCACGACACCATTGCAAACGGGCAGTACGTTGTTGTTTGGTCAATGGGACACACACAACAAGTCTGCGGGGGTATAGTCCTCTTTCCCTCAAACGTCTGGCAACAGTTTTTCGGGAGATCTGTTTTCCTGAGGCAGCAAGAAAATTATTTGACACCTGCTGAGTTGTGGCGTGCCTGTTCCTTTTTGCTGATAGGATGATATATCTGTCTTCTGCAGGCGTCGTAATTCTAACACTACCTCCCCCGTGCCACCTACTATACATTCCAATAGTTTTAAATGACTTCCACAGCCGTAAAACAACGCTGTGAGTGATGTCGAACTCCCTGGCAACATCTGTTAATTTTTGCCCTTCTTCGATCTTTCCAATAATTCGGCCACGCATAAAATCATCTAAGTGATGTCGGAAATACATACCAAAAACTTCAAGTTCATCTATTAAATCTTTCCTGTAAAACTTTGACTTGAAACAACAACTGTCCACACGCGTCAAAACCCTTAAAGCTCTTATGAACGCTATCACGTGATGAACAGACGCGGGAAAAAAATGTGTATATGCATACTTCTTACGGCCATATCCCGCACTTATTCTAATTTTCCACAATTTGCTTCCTTTCATTTTGTGGTTGCTATGGATGTTAGTGTTATCCGTCCTTAGCAATTGTCCAGCAGTGTATATAAGTACTCACTAATTAGGAATAAAGTACTTACAAAATGTCAATGTTATTTTTTATTCGTGTATACGTTATTTTGTATGTAAATACTGTAAAGTTATAACGTATTGCTTACAATATAACATAATTTAGCACAGGAATTTTTATATGAGAAAAATTTGTACTGTTAAATAGAACACAACCACACACACATTCTTTTTTTATAAAAAAAATAAAACATAAAATTCTCGTTGATAAATAATAAAAAAACAAATATATCAACTTGTTTTATTTGAAGTTTTTTGGTAAGCAGAATATTTGAGACAATACTCTGACGGCACACATACTCTGTTGCAGTAGTATCAGCTTCTCCTCAGCACATTTTTCTAAAAGTTATTCACAGCTGCAATTCCGTGTATCAGTTTAAGTTGACCTATTTGAAATAGTATAATGGTTGCAAAGTAATTTTGCTTTTCCTTTTTTACACGTCATCACATCATTGACATATTTTATAATTTTATTTGCATTTCTGAATTAAAATGAGATTTATGTTAACAAATTATATTGAAGACTATATCTACCTGAAAAATTATCTGTAACTTTATGTATTTTAAATTATTTTTCTATCATTCTTGTTTTGTTTTCTGTTAAATATTTTATTATTCAAACTGTAAGGAATCTCCAACTTCGAAAAATTATAATATTAATTTCACAATTTATCATATTCACGTTAGTAAACGAAACCTATATAACCTCACGTTATAAACGAAATATTTTGAAATAAATATTTTGTAGAATTTTATAATTTGTGTGTAGTTTTCGTTTATTTTGTCATAATTTTAACTCCATTTTTCAAGTTTGACTTCTCTATATGAAATTGCTATAGCATGCAATATAATATGTTGCGAAGTTCTTCATACGCATCTTGTGTGGACGAAAAATACTTTTTTCAAAAATTTATTTTTTACAATGAAATTAATCTAGAGATAGCAATTAATTTTGCGACTGACTGCTTAAGGACTGAAAATAACCTAAATTTTGGTATTAGTACTTGGTTTATTTTTGTCGTAGACTAATGAAACATTTCTGATAGATTTATTAGGAACACGGAAAAAGTTTTCTATATATAATTATAAGGAGAAGAGAATCATATAAAAATTTAGATTTTACAATTTTCACATAAATTTATAATTTTAAAAATGATATAACAGTGAAATTCTCTTAATTTGAAACATTTTTGCAATGGAAATTATATCTCCGGCGAATGGTTTGAGAAATAATAAGGTTAAAAAACAAGTTTATCGCACATTTTGTTCATGTATGTATTTATTCACATACTAAGATTGAAATGTAGAAATTTTTCTGGTTTCTCTTTTAGGGGGTGTAGATACACACAATTAATTTTAGGAAATTTTAATTTGTATATCATTAATTTAACAATTTTCTTTAAAATCAAAGTAAATAATAATTCTTAATTAATGAATAATTATTTAAAATCAAAATAAAAAAATATTTAAATAATAAATTTGTTGAATTTGTTGTAAGAATTAATTTTGTAAAGAAGGACAGTTTAAATAAAAAGTTGCATACTTATAACTATCGTAATTTATAATCGGTATATATATAATTCAAAAATTATCTGAGATTAAAATTCTGTTTAAAGATGGAACCATAGTGCCAATTCTCCCTATATTCTTTGAAAAACGTTATTACTCGATATATGTCTTTCACTGTTTCTTAATTGATCGCTTAGTTTGTACCCTCTCAGACGATAGAGAGAATGATGTTGCATGTATTTGCTCTAAAATCACTCTAGTATCTGTTATTTCGTCCATTCTATAGTTTAAAATAAATTCAAAGTCATTATAAGCCTCCACCCTGACAGAAAGATTAATGTGAGATTTGTGAGATTAGAACTTTGAAATGCTGAAGGTAAATATCAGAAAGCAAACATTGCATCAATCATCTTTTCCTCTCAACCATTGCAATGAGCACAAATTCATTCATCTCTCACAATATTGTCACTTAGGATAGATTATGTCATCACTCAAGATAGATCACGAAACATTTATTTATCCATTTGCTTGTGTACAGCTAGTCTTAACGAAAGGGCTCATGGTTTGTTTCCCATGACCCTATCAGCCTCGAGTGAAAGCCTGAGAATCTAGGTTGTTCACAAAAGGTGATCAAAAGAAGCTTTTTGTCGAACTTTTCAATATAATTGAGAGTTAAATAGAATTCCCCTTCTATTTTTTAAAAAAAGAAACAATGGGCATTCCTTATTAAAATACATAATATGAAAATTATGAAAAAAAGAATAAATTTTTGGACACTGACATAAAAGATATTTCTATCAAATTGCTTATTTTATTCATTAGTAATAATCAATGATAATCTTATAAAAACTTCTGATCTACTTATTTCCCGAAAATTTTAAATACCGTTTCAAATTGTTTTTCATGTGCCTCAGCAATTTAAACTCTGAACACAGAAACATGGATTGGCATTCTTTGTTATACCAGATATCAGCCTGGCTTTTCCTCCTGAGCATCGAATAACATTGTTGTTAGAATAAATTTCTTATTTAACAATGGAAAAAATCATTTTATGCTTACCAACCTTGGAAAAAAAGTAGATTCTTCTGATTTTGAGAGAAAAAAATCAGTATATACTACCAGTGACCTCTTTTCTTGAAAATAAATTTTTAGAACGGGAGTACCACAAAAAGACAATTTTACTCCAGATTATTCCTTCGGAGAATAATTTATGCTAAACATGTATATAATTTTGCATTAATCTTACTTTTTAAGGAAATATAAAGACATGATTATCAAAACACGAATATACTACTTGTGTGTAAACAGATAAACATAACGCGCGTTTATGTCCCGATATTTATTCTATAGTGCAACTTTTACGATACTGGTGCAATTTATGAATATTAAACTGATAAAATTAAATAAAAACATAAAATACATGACAAAATAAATTTATTTCAATGAAATAATTTTCGGAATACAGAAATAAACAAATTCTTTGTTCATAAAAGCATTTCGTCATTTAAAATATCTCACTTTGAATGACACAGGAAATTTGAAAACTGATAATTTTTAAATAGAAATATTAATGCGAATCTGGTAAAATGGATTTGTTATTTTTCAGGAATGATTATTAACTATGCATAACAGTTAAGTAATTACTAACAAAAATATTCCGAAACATTTTTTTAATTTACCATATAACTTGAAAATTTGATTCTTTGATGTGTAATGGAGCTATGTGAAAATATGCACGGACAGACAGTTTTCCATTTACGAAATTTCTGAAACAATATTTCCCCTGAGCAATGTGAAAAATAGCAGTTCTTGGGTTAGATTTAATGCTCTGTTAAGAACAAGAGAAAGTGTGCTTCAACCTGCGTATTTGTGACGGTGGGTGTTTTAGAGTTCTCTGGGTATTCTCTCCTACGCCATCTAAATGATTATTTCCATTACATATGACAGGTTTTTTTTTTCAGATGACAGTGTGTGGGTGTTGTGGTCAAATCACAGGAGAGTTCTGTTTAGATTGTGTGCTTCCTGTGCCACACATTTTTGAATAAATGATGATGAGTCTTGAGCATGAGTTTTTGCATGCATATTTGTCTGTGTGGTATTGAGAACTTTCCAAGTTTTTTCGATTGTGACACGTGAATATGGCCTGGTATTTATTAACAATTTTCTCCAAACTCATTAATATTCTATTTAAAAACTTTAAATTTTCTGCTTATGAAAATTCAGAACAATACATAAAGCTGACTTAGACTGTAAGAATTACATAACATAATTCTCAATATTCTTACAACAGCTTTTGGTTGTAGTGACAGTTATTGTATTGTGCTTTGTGCACTTGATGGGCAATTATTAACTTAAGCTTTTCATAATTGAAATATATATATAAAAGTTCAAAATAAAAGTATATATAAATTTTTACTTTTTATAGTTATATTAAGTAGTAGGAAATATTTTTGTTTCACTTTCACGGCAGCATTAGCTTATTTAATTTTAATGAAATAGTAACCAACATGTTCCTTATTTTATAATAAAGTGCTGTACATAAAGATATTAAATGATCAAAAGTGCTGAAAATAATAAGAAATAATGTGAATAATCTCACATTTATGATATTTTTAGTTTAAATTATCTAATATATTTCCATTTTTTATTCAAACATACCTTCTGATATTTACTGTTTATTTATTTTTTGTCGGTATTACCATTCTCATTACTTTATAGTTATATAATTATTAATACATTTTATTCTGTTTTTTCTTCATATTTAACTGTATCTAATGTTGTGGTAAATGTATGACACTTGTTTTATAAAAAAAAAAATAACCAGAACAGAGTTTTCTCTCTCTTGGAACACTTTGAACACAGTTTTTTCATTTTATATTAACAGTTATTTCAAAATATGAAAAAAAATTATTACGGAATATAATAAAAGTGATTGATAATAATGAAGAATATTACCATGCATTTTGTAAGCCTAGAATGCATTTCATTTGGAATGCACGTTTTTTTTTTTTTCCTAATATACAAAAACACATCTATACAAAAAACTATTCTAATATTCTATCCGATATATACGCTCTCAAGAGGAATTGTAACGTTATATCTCTTAACGTTTATTTTAGAAATAGAATGTGTTTACGGAATGTATCTTATCTCGAATAATGCTGATTTTAAGGCATTCTTCGATTTAAAATCAATCTTATCATTAACTTTAAACAACACGTGTTGTTGTGTTATGGCTTATCCATCCTGGTTGACAGCTACATTAAACTAGGTCTGCGAGCGGCAACGCCTTCAAACAATGGAGCACAGTCCCAGGTCTAGAGAATAACTGGCTTTTATTTAAACGGATGCAAGTGGGGGGGGGAACAGCTTGCGTCGCACTGTATTTTGGACTAAAGGGATAAACCCTGAGGAACATGCAAGAGTTTGTCCATTTCGAAATCTCGCAAGAGTTGTCTGATCCCAACTGTTACCAACCACATTCAGTACAGCTCCAGGGTGATTTATCGCATACCATTCATGCGCGCAGGCTTTCCTCCAAGAATATTGCCTGATCCTGGTGGCTTCTCAGAAAAAGTAAATCAGCCACCATGAGCAGTTACGCCTGCCCTCTCTGGTCATAAAATCAATTATTTCATTAGTGTACGCATCAACATGCGGTGGAACCCATTGAAAGGTGATCTTAACATTGGCAATCAAGCGGTTCAAAAGCCAGATGATAGAGACTTACATGCATTATTACAAAATTAAGAATATAGTCTTTTATTTCAGCTGTAGATATATTATTAATTAGTCAATGATATATATATATTGTACCAAAAGCTTCGGGGTTCGTGTGGATTGAGAGGTGAATAAAGCAATCACTCATTGAACACAAGACTTTCATTCGTAAAAATTCCACTAGAAATACCAACTATAACAATCACAATTATACAGCTACAATTCGTCAGATACAATAGGTAACAGCTTCCAATCACAGGTCTCAAATACCTCAGACAGAGAACAGCTTCTCTAGAATTGCAGTCACGAATAATCGTCTTCACTCACTGACTGTCTTCACAAAAACTGACTCCTTCTATGTTGGGCTGCGGTATTTATACCTCACTTGGCGGGGAAATCTAGCAATTTCGACAAGGTTCTAGGCTATCTCGCTAAATATTGGTCCTAGAGTTTAGGTGATGGATGTTTCCAGAAGTATCTATTTCTCGCCAAGTCACCAAGTTTTTTCGCCAAAGCATCGCCAAGTCACCAAATCATTAGAAAATCGTATAACACTAAGTACCGCAATATTTGCCCAAAATGTGAGTATTTCCGATCTGCCTGAGATATTTTAAGACAAATACAATAATTATATATATATATATATATATATATATATATATATATATATATATATATATATATATATATATATATATATATATATATATATATATATATATATATAAAATTTAGTAAAAGGGCAAAATTATCAAGAAAAAAAATTTCATGGATGTTTTTTGAAATGTTAGTTCCTTAACTTTGAATTTTTCATAATAATTCCCAATTGTAATAAGTATGATTTTTTTATAACTTCCCCAAATATTTCCATCTAACTACTAGGAAAATTACAGATTTTTAAGGATTCTTTATTCACAAAGTATAATTTGCGGGTTATAAACCTATGAGAATTTAGTATTTTATATGTAAAATTATTATAAGAATATTATATTGTAATTTTTTAAACATGAGATAAATTTCTTTTAAGTGTATAATGTTTGTATAATACTCATATTAACATGCATATTTAACTCACATTAACTAAAGATAATTAGATTAAACTCTCCAATTCCCGTAATCGGGCATTCGTATACAAATAAGAAAAATTTTACAACATGCAGCAATTTAAAATATAGAACGTGTACGTGTCGAAGAATTTTTAAATTCCACAAGAACCAAATATTAGTATTTTAAAATACGAAATAAATAAATTATAATCATAGTCAGAAACATATCTACATTTATCTTTCTTTTTCTTATTGGTTGCAAGTAATTTATCATTTATGAATTCACATGGAGAAACAATTTCTATTGACCAATCAGAATGAAATAGGCGGTACGCTCGTATCACAAAAATTAGAATTATAATAACCTTTCCACAGTTTTGGCTGATAGTCGCCAAAATAAAAGTTTTTGGATGCTGACAGTAATTTCAAATGAGAATATTTATGCAAACTTTGTCCTTATGATTATATTTATATATCCCTTGTTTTTATGATTATATTTAGAAATATTTTGGCCTGTTCCTAATAAATCTATCAAAAACGCTTCATTTGTCTATTACAAAAATCAGCGGGATATTAATTTCAAATTTGCAATTTTTTTCTGCCTTCTTTTAGAGATCATTTACAAAATTAATTAGTATTTCTCTAGATTAAATTCCTTATAAAAAATTAACTTTTGAAGAAAAAGTATTTCCTGTACGCTCAGGATGTGTATGTAGAAGCACGTTTATATACATTGTATTGGAATCTACAGCAACGTCTCTTAGAAAGGTGAAACATAAAAAATGAAAAAGAAATTGCAATAAAATATACAAAACCTACGAATTATAAATTTCCGCAACATATACATTGTTTTATTACCACAAAAATGATAAAATGTGGAATGAATAGTGTAAAATCACCAAATTTTGAGATTTACATCAGTTTGAAAAGTAAAATGCATAACAAAGTTAGCACATTAGTAAGATACTCTAAATACAGTACAACGCGTAAAATTTTCTAGTTAGATGTAATATTTTCACTATAATCTGTTAAAACATAAACCTCAAATTAAGTTAAAGTTACGAATAAATTTTAAAGAATATGTCAATATAAATGAGTAAGAGGAAAATTTCATATATATATATATATATATATATATATATATATATATATATATATATATATATATATATATATATATATATATATATATATATATATATATATATATATATATATATATATATATATATATATATATATATATATATATATATATATATATATATATATATATATATATATATATATATATATATATATATATATGTATGTATGTATGTATAAAAATGGATGTTTGTGCTACATCGATCTTCACAAATTCTTCGCATTCAAAAGTCTTTGTTAAATTATATTATACGAAATAATTTAACAGAATTTACATACAAAATAGCGTAAATGAATAAAGAATATTTTAACGTATTGTAAGTGAATTATTCCTAATTAGTGAGGTATATTTACACTGAATATATTTACAATGTATAAATTGAAAATTATACCTATTCATCATTGATTATTCCCTGAGTTATTAAAAGAAAAGAGGAATTCAAGAGATCTTGGATCTGATATAAATACGGAGTGTCAACCTGAAAAGCTTGCATTTATTTCTTCCATCTGAGTTTGTCCCAAAAGAGAAAATGGGCTTGAATTCACTTGTAAGCATTTTGCTTGAGTTGTTTGGCTTTACGCTAACGCGGCCACTGACAAAACAGCACTTTTCGAACTTTCAGAGTGAGGAGGCAACTGCTTGAATTTTCATGCTGAAATTCAACATTCTGAATGAAATGAAAAAAAAAAAAATCTCAGATAATTCAGCTACATATAAGCAATTTACAAACTTAAATCTCTCAGAATAATTCTTTTCTACAAAGTACAAAAAAAATGTCATTGGTCAATGCTTGGTGTCCTCTTCCATATATTTATAAATAAATAATGGATTCAAGCTCACTGCTTTGCAATTTTGTCCATCTTCAAAAAAATTATTTCTATGTGCGTCGTGTCTTTAATGTCAAAGTCATTTTTAATGTTCTTATTTCTTACAAAAAAAAAAAAAAAGAAAAAAAAAAGAAAGAAAAAAAAGAAGAAGAAGGGAGCATTGGTCATGAATTTTTGTATTTTATGTCGAAAAATTCTTAATTTTGGCTTACATGTAAAAATGATAATGTTCTAGATAGATGAAATATAAGAAATAAGAGGTTTAATCCTTGATATATAGGAAATCATGGGAGTCAAACTGCCATTTTTACCTAATTTTGCAAATAACAATGCTGGTATAACAACTTAAAATTCATTTCCTTTAATTTGATATATCTTCACGAAATTCAAAGAGTACAATTTAAGAAAAATCTGTGAAAAAACATACATTTTTTAAATATAATATTCAAATTAATAAAAAAATATTTACAATATATGCATACATACACACACACTCATATATATATATATATATATATATATATATATATATATATATATATATATATATATATATATATATATATATATATATATATATTATATTTATCATCATGAGATCTGTTTTTCGGTATTTATCTAAAACTACAGGATTATAAATTTAAACTTAATATTAAGAAATGTTTCATTATGAAAATTTCTATTGAATTTGATATTCAATACATAAAATATTTTTAGTTTTAACATCTTAATAATGCTTAAATTATGAAAGCAATTCTGTATAAAGAAATTCTATCCAGCCTTCTAAATATGGAAGGAAAAACTTTATATATATATATATATATATATATATATATATATATATATATATATATATATATATATATATATATATATATATATATATATATATATATATATATATATATATATATATATATATATATATATATATATATATATACTTAATTTAACATTTTGTATTAAAAATAAATATATTACATTATATATTACATTATATAATATCTATATATTATATAAATATATATATAAAGGAAATTATTCATGTAATAGAAAAATAGAATAAATTAATAATTACATAATTATATTACGAGCATGAAAACAATATACACAAATCCCATATTAAACATATAATTTTGTTTCTATAAAAATAATTTTTATTAACATTTACAAAAAATAAATATTATACCAGATAAGAATCGAAGATTGCTAGATTTTTTACACAGTACAGAATTTCTATTAATTACAAAAGGAAATTTCGTTACATATTGTTTGTAAGTTAGCTCCATATTTTCTATATTTCAAACGAGTCCTCAAATACGTACAAAATCTTTTTTCAAAAATATGTTCCATTCAAATCATCTGAAAATAAATGATTAATTTAGATTTTTAAAAATATTAAAATATATCAGTGTTTCGTGAATAATTAGAAAATTAATTTTGCAGTCTATAATTTTTGCAAAATAGGAGATACTTTTAATTCTCAAATAGAATATAGAAACTCATTTTCTCCCTAGTTAAATGGAAACTAAAATAAGTTTCAAAAATAAGGAGTTATTGAATTATCCGTGATATTTAAATTAAAATTAACAATGAAAAGTTTTGACTTCAAAATGGTGTTTATTTAGTATTTTAAAAAATACTATATACACCAATTTATTAAAGTTTCTTTTTTTTTATTATATGTAAGACACTTTTCTTAACTATATATTTACAGGTGAACATTGGGTAAAAAGTAAGGAATTTACTCCTTACTAAAACTTTATCCAAAAATATTTACCGAAAAAATCAAACAATAAAAGTGCTTTAATGCCAACCATAGAATAATAAATATTCAAGTTCATACAATATAATCCCACAAAAATATTCATTGTGATTAAGATATTTTTATCTAACAATAAAAAATTATCATAGAGAATTATCTTATAGTTAAGAATACCTTATTAATAAATCTTGTACTAGCCAAGCATCTCGTAACTAGAATACGTTATGTGAAGAAATTTGTCTTCGGACTGAAACTCTTGATAAGCTTCAAGTAGAGTCATTGACAGATTTGCTAAAACTTTGTTATTGAATTTCAAGTGTATGACTTGTTCGGGAGGCAGCTTCATTCGAAACCTAAAAGGAAAGATTTACACATGAAATAGAATCTACTTCAATTTAGGAAGAAATTCAAACATAATATGGAATAATATTTAAACAAAAATTCATACTTTTAGAAAAATATATCGGTAAAAGAGCAAAACCTCAATAAATTGTTGATAAAAATTCACTATTAAAATTGTTTTAGAAATTCACTCTGCCTCCTCTAACTCAAACGGAATTCATCCTGCAAATATGATACATAATCTATTGAATTTCTTAACATTTTTTACTGTTACTGATGTATATGTTTACCTTCAGCTACCAAACAGGAGATTCTCAGTTTAGAGTTGTGAAAAATCTTTTAAATGCGTCTGATTCAGAATTAGGCGTCACAGTTGTTACAAAAGTAAAAGATTGTCAGATTGTTGGTTGGATTTTCTGGTGCAATGTCCAAAACTGGACAAATTGCGCTCTGAATAAGATTGTCGCCAGAGAGAGATTTAATCCATCTTCCTTTAGATTAGTCTTTAGGATATTTTCTAATTTGAATATTGTTGCAAAGTCTAAGATTCTTATGAATGCGAATGCTCAAAAATACACAGATTAAAAAAATATCATTCATAAACGTTTAAATAATTTATTGTATTAACTAAGCTATGAATGAATTTGCGTTTAAAATAATTCAAAGAATAAAGCTTCCATACCTTTTTATTTAGTGTTGTATATAAATAATAAATTCCTTGATTTTTGAAATAATTTTTGCAAAAAAAATCAAAATTGTTACATTTAAGTTTGACTAACCGAAGTACTATTAAAAAATTAATATTTCAGAGTTCTCTTTAAATTTGGTTTAAATAAAACATTACAGATTTAATGCTAAAGATAGTGCAACATTTCATACCATGTATCAGACGCTCTAACAGCTGAAAGCTGTTGTAAAGCATTTAGGCTTTCACTGTTATTTTTTTTATTTTTATTTATTTTTTATTTTTTTTTAATTTATATATATATAAGCCGTATTCATATAGTGCAAGGGGATAAACATCGAAATTTTCTAAATTCCTTCCCGATAGATGTGCATGCAAAAGTTAGAACCATATGTCTCTCTTTAATAGTGACTTGTATTGAACAGCGATATTTTAGTCCAAAATTGTCGTACTGCTTCTCGACAAGATTAATCCTTATTATATTTACTACAAAGAGATTTTTTAATTAGTACACTAAAGTGGAAATTGATTTGGAATTATAAGCAACAATAAATATGACTTCAAAAACTCCAAAAGGCTAAGCGATGTTATAAAAGGAAAATGATGAGCAACTGATAAATTGGCTTTTTAAATAAGTCTACCCATTTCACTAAAGTTAAAGTAATCCAAGCACAAAACAACAAAAAACATACCAAGATACACAAGAATTACAACAACCTCCTAAATGAAAGTTAATGGAATTGTAAACTGAGTACTTCTTTATTCTCTAAATAAAAAGTACCGAACTTAGCTTTAAGTTGTTAAAACAGTAGTTTTCTTTGAAGAGCAATTATTTTTTGAATTTACAGAGCTTGTGAACAACATATTATTGCGGTTCAAGAAAATATATTCTCATGCCATAAATTAAACTTACCTTATGATGCATAACAGCTGACACACGGTCAACATTTCCGGTGCTATGATTTTAGACCGATCCATCGTGGGCAGTTTCTTATCTCTAGGACATTTCTCGATCTTAATCTAATAGAGGGACAAAAGAAATAAAATAATAATAAAAAAACATAAAATTAAAAGTAATCAAAATGCAGTTATCATTATAAATTCTTAAAAAATAAAGAGGTTAATGATTTCTTTTTACAAGGAAAATGTTTAACAAATTTTAAAGCTTAATGTAATTCTTATGTTTAAAATATAACATAAAAAAAATCTCAGAAGTTTAGATACCTGAACAGTACATATACATATATCAGAAATCTTTTGTTTCAAATTTAGATTCAATACTTAATGATTTTGAATAAATTAAAATTATACTGCTTGTAACATTTCAAACACATATTATACATATACTATTTACTTGCAATATAAATAAATTCTTTATAAACTCATATGAGCAAACATTACATTTTACAGATGAAAAAATTAATCTAGCAAGAGATATAAGTATTTTTTATTCAGTTGAAATTTCTTCAACAAAACCAGTCAAGATACTCAAACGCGTTCAGTGCAATTTTTTTTTTTTTGAAATACGCTGCATATATACATTGTAACCAATTTTTCTTATTGAATTTCAAAAACCATTAATATTGAGTTATTAATATTTGTGATATATGCCAATATATTATTCTTCAAAAATGCTAAATTCGTATACAATTTTAAGCATTTTTTTAAAAAATGCTACATCAAAAACTATTAAACTTATTTGAAAAAAAATTTTTTTAATACTAAATAGTCAATATGTTGTTATTTAGAGCATGCATTAAAATCTTAAGTTTTTGTTATGAAATAAAAAAATTACTGCCAGTTGAATATTTATGCTGAAATTTTAGCCCAATTTTTCTATTCCAATATTCGAATAACAGAACATAATTCGGAACATAATTGAGTGATTAAAATTCTTTTAGTACATTCTCTAGAAAACAATATACAGATGAAGCTCATGAATTTTCATAGTGATATTATGAAAATTTTTTGAATTATCATTTTTGAAGTGAGCAAATTATAGGCAAAAACCAATTCTGTGAAAATCGCATTTAAAGGTTAAAGTATCGTGTCTTTATAAGAAATTCTTATATTTGCTAATTAATTTTTTTATTTGAAAAGCTGAATAATTACCTGAAGTTTTTATTTTATATATGTTTTAAAAGCTTACTAAATTTATATTTGAAAATTAAACACTGTTAATCTAATTTTTAATATCATTCTGGCCTTTTACACGCCCATTTCCGGTTCTTTAAATGTCCACTTTTGATTTCCTAATCTTTACGAAATCCTTCATATTTCGGAATCTAATTAACGTAGAGACAAAAGACCACCTTGTTTTGGAAAGTTATTTAAATAACTTATTTAACTAACGAAAGAATAAAATAAATTTATCATTTTTAGACGAAATTAATGTTTTCAATGTGTACGGGTACCTTAAAAAATGAAAAAAAAATGTTAAGCATTATCGAATTAAGAAAATTATTGTTACATGGAATAAAAAGTTCATAAAAAGTTTCAAGGGCAGTTTAATGAAATTTTAGATTTCGTATATTGCTGCAAATTCTAAAAATCACATACACATATCTACCGAGATCTATATATATCTATGTATCTATCTATCTATCTATCTATCTATATATATATATATATATATATCTATCTATATATCTATATATATATCTATATATATATATATATATATATATATATATATATATATATATATATATTTCATTTAAAATTTTGAATAATGTGTAATTACAAAATCATTAAAGTCCTTATTCTTCAATAAAAGATATAAATGGTAAAAAAAATGAAAATTAATTTAAATATCTATTTGAGGATATTATACCTTGTATTGACTTAGATATTATTTTATGTATTAAATGCAATTGAATATTTTAAATTTCAATGGAAAAGTATTGAAAATATTGCAATAACTTTCCATAAATTAATACCTAATGCCATGGAAATTAAGGTAAATTTTTGCAATTTATTTTAAAACTTATTAATGTAATAATTTTAAGAAAAACATTACTAATATATTATATATATTTTAAACTCAAAATATCAGAAAAATAGGTCTTACGGGTATTTGAAATGGAAATTTCTCGAATATCCTAAGAGCTTCAGCGTCAATTGCAGCTAGGAAACAAAGAAAAAAATTAATTAATCAGTTATTGTAAACTAAAATTCAGGATGTAAAAGGTAAATTTGAGTAAAATAAAATCATAATTGTGGATATTACATAATTAACGCATTCTTGAAAATTAACGAAGCTGTACATTTTATTTCAAATTTTTTTAAATCTGCTTGCGGAAAGAAGGAGAATAAGCCTTTCTTGCACGTGCAACGTAACTTCGCTTACATTTTATGGTTTTAACATATAAATTGTAAACAAACTTATATAAAATTAATATTATAAGCAATAATATATATTACAAGCAATATAATATTCTAAGCAATTTGCTTTGATTCTTTTAGAATGATTTTTTTTTTCTATGTTGTTATTTTGAATGAGCTAAATTTTTCCAATTAAAATTTTATAAAAATAATTTCCAATCAACATATGATTAATTTTTAAATCATTTAAGAAAGTTAATAATATGAATAATTAAAAATGTATTATATCTGCATTTTTAATGGAAACTACTTCAGTATTCTAAGGTTCAGTAAGAAAGTTTCTGAATATTTTAAATATTGAGTTTTCAATGACTATAATTTACTTTAATCATTAAAACATCAACTACGTGAATTTAAAGTTGCATGTCTTTTCCAGAGAATGATTATCTACGTATTTTTAGATTAACAAATGATTTCATACACAACGAATTTTTTTTATGTAATTAATTTTTTACTTACTGCTGGCCTCAAAATCTGAACAAGTCTCTTCTGACGCACTCAAAGACGACGATTCCTCATTTTCGTAATTATCAATTCCATTTGAATCACTTTTTGTAGATTCTGTTTCTGGATGAAATGTTGTTGAATTATGTTTTCTGGTGAACATTATCTTAGAAGGAAGAAATTTATACGAAAATTACAAAAATGTTACTATTTCCCCAGTTGCTGCAACTTTCAAACTTTACTCAAACTTAGCAAGTCTAGAAATGTGCGAGGACTTCCTCAAGAACTTTGAAAAGAATGCCATTATAAGAAACAACCAATGGGAACATTTTGAGACCTCCCTTCTTTCTTTACCCTGGTCTCGTGATATGTGATAACAGAAGTGATTCATGTGTCATGATGGAATTCAACTCATGAAATGGATATTTTGCTCATTCCATTATCTTCGAAGAGCACACCTGGAAGAGGATTTCGATTCACGTGATTTCATTCCCATGGTTTAAAACATGAATATGCAGTTTGTCAGATGTGATAATGATGGATGGGGACAAATCACTGTGCATTCAAAAGTCGAAATGACTAACAACGAAAATTGCACTAGCTGATATATATAAAATTTAATATTTTGTAAATTTCTCTAGAAAATATGCGATTTCATTACTCTTTTTAATGTATTACTTTTAAGAAAATGTATCATTTTACTTCATATTATCACACAAGGAAGTTAAATTTATCCCCATTGAGAATTAAAGGCATTCCTAAAGAGTTACGTGGCACCTATATCTCCAACCCTCATATGCAGAAGCCTTCGGATAAAAAAAACTGAAGAAATAAATAGTCTTTCCAAACGGCAGAAGATGAATCATGAGCAGCAGATTTATTGATTTAGCTCTGCAATAAATAAAGCAACTTACATTGTTAATATACGAAAAAAAATTTTTTTTAAGCATATTAAGTTAATAGGATGTTGAAAGGTTTGATACTAACACAATGTTTTAAAGGCGAAATTTATATTTCAAATATGAAACTAAATAAAGAACTTACGTTATCGAAATATTTTATTGAGATTTTTATAAGTTTTGCAAATGTAAACAATATTTAAAAAGTAATTTGAGAATTATATAAAAATATCTATTTATGAATTTTTAAGAAAATTGTATTGTTAAACACTATAATATTGATATTTCATCTATGATATAGTTTCTTTTTCGATTATTGAATGAAACGCAAATTGAGACACCACAATCAATGTGTGTGTGTGTGAATACAATAAAAAATAAGTAATATAATTTATCAAAATCTAGCTTCAAAAACTATTATAGTATATTAATGGCTTAAATTAAAGTAATTAAAGCGTTCTGAAGAGCATTGTTAATGTTTTTGGCGTATAAAATACTAATTTGTAAATGCATATCTAATATTTAGTTATAAAAACGAATTTTACATATTAAAATGTATTTTTATTGATCAGAGTAAGGATTTATTCTTAAAATTTAAAAATAACTGAAATAATGAAATAGCAAAAATGAATAAATCTCTTGCAGTTTTAGACTACAGAATTATTAAATTAGTAAATATTTAACTATTCAAAGTAGATAGATGAATTATATAATGTATTATTTAAATGTTCAGCAAGTTATAATAAACTAGCTTGTGTAATTGCTTAGCACTTGTTGTTTACAAATAAGCACTTATTCGCTCAGGACTAAGAGTTCTAACCCCAATGGAAATCACTCCACTAAAATCAAGGTGGAAATGAAACTCATGAAAAGAGAATTTGAATTAGAATGTTAACCATTCCCCTATCACCTTGTTTAGATTAACGATAGTTTAGCACATGCTATAATTCCTGTTAGAGAAATTAATGAAGAGAGAGAATTTGCTAAGAATAAAATTCTTCAAAAATACATAATAAATATGAAGTCAAATATATATTACAAATTAATTTTGAAAACAATTCTATGATACATGTGTGAAATAATAACATAGTTAATGTAGGGTAAAAGCTAATGGATTAATTCTCTATTAGAATATAATCTCTAGAAAACATTGAATTGCCTATGATACTAAATATATGTATAATAATTGTAAAATTCAGTATGAAATTACATCCATTATTATAAAGAATTCATATACAGAAAACTTATATACTCTAGATAAGAAAATCCTATTCAGATTTACTCATTTTTATTAAAAGCCAACTTGTATAGAAGAACTAAATACATAAAATATGAATCATATAAAAGATTTTCTCATTCAATATGTAGAATGTTGTCCAGTTTATTTTGAAGATAAATATAAATGCAAAAAAGTGTATAGTAAAATATTTTTTCAAAATTTCTTAAAATGTGAAACAAAATAATTCAATAAAACAAAAATGCAAGCAGGAAATAAAATGTTATGATTTTTTATCATACGTTTCAATGAATATTTATAATGTAAGAAATGAAGATGCTTAATATATTTTCTATTATTTTTTAGTAATTCTGATTTCAAGCATGTCTTCGACTTCATAAATAGCAAAAGTAGACATAATTTTTTTTTATTTATTTTAAAGAATGACTTAAAAATATTTTAAGGTGAACTCGCTTCTTATGAATTTATCAACAAATGCTTTCCTGTCTTGCAGCGAAAGCGAATGAAAGAATTTAAATTATGTGACCAGAATACGGTATGAATAAATAATATAGTCTGTAACTAATACTACCGTTGTCTTAGTACTCACACACAATAATTTAATTTGCAGATAAAATAAACAAAGTGAATAAAAAATTTAAAAAATATGACAATACATTTTATGTGAAATGTTTTGAAAGAAACTCTGAAACATGAATTTATTATACATATTTTGTATATGTACGAGCTTTATATGAGGTTTTTGCGCAAGGTATTGTGAAAACATGCTAGTTCATTGTTGTAGATTGAAATTAATTAAACTTAAAAAGTCAAAGGAATGCATTGCCCTCCAGGGAATTCCAAGCCATTGATTCATTTTTGGAAAGAAGTCGACTACAATCTGACTTTCCTTTGCCTCTGCGTATCATACAAACAATCATTTATTGTAAATTAAAAAATCATGGAGCATCCTTGCATAATGATGTAGCTATGGGTAAGAGTTGAAGGTTCTTACTATTATGATTTATTTGGTGTCATTTTAAGTACAACTAATTAATATTTGAAACTTTATTTTAATGCTACAACTATTGGAACTAATTTAAATATCAGGAAATTTATAAGTTTGTTTGATCAATATTTCTGAAAGAAAAGAAAGTGTTGACTTTTGTCCAGGTTGATTTGCCTGCTAACACTTAGATTTTCATGTAAATTTCATTTATGAAGAAGAAATATATATATATATATATATATATGTATATATATATATATATATATATATATATATATATATATATATATATATGTGTGTGTGTGTGTGTGTGTGTGTGTGTGTGTGTGTGTGTGTGTGTGTGTGTACCAATTTGACAATCACTTAAATAATTTTAAATATTTAATATTTTTTATTATTTCATTTCACCATCTCCATTATTAGATTTAAAATAATTCTAGTTCACATTAAAAACTATTGGGACTGCTTTATGTATTGTAAGTTAGATCAAATATATAATATTTATTAATCTGAGTGATTTTAACTATCTTATTTCTTGAAATAGGTTTGTTTTTATTGTCTTTTGATGCATAAAATTTTTTATGATTAAAAAATAATGGGAAGTATATTTTTCATATTCAAACATTTAAAAAGTTTTCTTACATATACGTAATTTCTTGTTGGATTCTTACTTTTCTTTTAATGTATACATAGTCTATAATTCTATTTTTTTACAAAAATAATAATCTTGATTAACAAGGACATAGGGT
Source organism: Latrodectus elegans (assembly GCA_030067965.1). Classification (NCBI taxonomy): domain Eukaryota; kingdom Metazoa; phylum Arthropoda; class Arachnida; order Araneae; family Theridiidae; genus Latrodectus; species Latrodectus elegans. Next base: position 75,673,897 of record CM057820.1, on the reverse strand, counting down.
TTTATTTTCATTTAAAAATAAATAAAATTATATACAGTTAGGGAGGAAATATACAAAGGAGCAGGAAGAAACAACTCAGCAATAAAAGATCTGTTCAGGTTGGAAGGCAAAGCTCTGTTGTTTGGAGGATGGCACAAATTGTATATACTGAGAAGTTTGCCTGTCCATATCAACCTAATTCCCTGAATTTTAATGTCACTATTGTTGGTAACAGAGCTGATGTCTATACCTAAGAAAGAAATGCCTCTCAATAGGAAAATAAGACCTCCGCCATCCTTTCCATGTCTATCGGTTCTGTATATATTAAAACCTTTATCTTTAATAGAAGTATTTTCTCTCAGCTTAGACTCTTGGATGCCTATTATCTGAACACCGTGTGTGTCAGCTAAGATAAGAATTTGATCCAATTTAATTCTTGAAGCACCAGTTGAAACACCATTGATATGGACTTGAAGGATCTCTAGGGACTTGAGCCCTTGTGGAGACTGTAGCGTACTTTTCGACTGTGGTCCTCTTCCTAAACCACAATCGCGACCCTCTTTAGACTGCGCGACGGCCCAGGCAGTGTGTGAATTATTATTATGCAACACTATCATGGATGGAGGAAAAGGGCAGCTTCTAAGGTCACAAGGACAGGAGCACCAAAGGTAAGAAGTCTGACTTGGCTTCTACACCTACAGTCTTTAGCTGGGGAAATGGAGTGGCCTTCACGCCTAGGTGGCCCTACCAGGAGAATAATAATAACGTACATCACCCACTCCACCCAGGGACCCCTCGCCACTAGGCAGACTATAGGATTTGAGGGGGAGAAAGGTTATATAGTAAATATGAATAATTTGGTTTCGTAAAATATTCAATAGAACTAAAATGTAATAAAATTCTTACTTTAACAAATGTGGAAAGCATGTAATCTTTATTTATTCAACAATGATTTTAAACAAATTATTTTAATTTAATGAAAGTTTTTGTGGTGAAAGATTACTCACACTCAGTGCCTGCTGTTATTAAAAAAAGTTTTTTTCCTCACCAAAGTTTAAAATATTGAGCCTCATAAGGAAGAATAACTTTAATTTGTTATTAAAAGTAATATAAATTCAGTTGAGTGATTTTTCCTCAAAAGCAAAACTGTAAAATATTTAAGTTAGATCTGTATTTAGAATGTGATATAATTTATTTCTTCCGATCACAAAATATCAGAGATTTTTCAAAACACTATTGAATTCGTTTGAAAGACTATTTAATATCAACTTATGAAAAGTAATTTTTTTTCCAGATTTATAGATAAAGATACTTTATTTCAGATCAAACGATGCTCATATAAAAATACATTGTCCAATTAAGGGATATCTGTAACAAAAAAGGTTGTGAAATATATATTTGTTAATATTTAATATAAATAGTCCTGATGAAATTAACATAAAACTGATACATTTGAAAATGCAAATCAAATAAAATGATAAAATACATAAGTAAATAAGTTTACAATGCTTTTCAGAATTAAATAGTGTGCCAATTCAGAAATTGAGTTATGAATATGCAGCAGGACCCCATTTACAAGCTATAATTTCATAACAATCAGTTTCAGACAGAAGATATTTATAAAATTTTGGTTATTTGTTATTATATACAGGGATCTTATTTTGAGAATACATATAAAATGTTTGATTGAAAGGTAATCAAACTTTGACAAAATTTTAATACTTTTTATAGATTACTAATATAAATAAATTTTTATTCTGTTTGTTTGGAATTGACTTGAAAAGGGCAGCATACATTAGAATGAAACTTTTAGCAGCATGTTGGTCTCTGATTTAAAAACTTTGTTTAATATCAAAATTTTGATAACAATATTGTTACTTAATTTAAACAACAGTTAAAACTGATTAAAAATCTGTAAAAGTACTAATGCGATGATGCAAATAACATAGAAAATGAAACAATCTGTTTTGAAAATTTTCCCGTTTCAATTAGGAAAAATACAAGTCTTTCACCTCCTTTTTCAATTGTCATCTATATGTTAGTGCTAATTGTAGAAAAAAAATATTTAAAACAAAAAATCTCCCTTCCTCACAGTAAAATTTTTATTTTTTAAAAAATAGTAGCAAATAATATATTAGTGTTTTTGTTTATGTTTTTCCCTATACACTTAACTGTTAATTATCCTTCACCTGCAAGAAATTTTCATTAAGCCATTAACTAACCAAATTAAATCTACTGCCTAAAAGAAACACAGAGGAAAGAGTTTTACACCTCATTGGATTTATACATCAGTGATCTATACCAAAGATTTTATTTCATTGTCCAAAACTTTTTAAAGAAAGCTAAATAAGTATTTTTAGTTTTTCCAAATTGCAAATTTTTTTAAAAGTTTTATACACATTTTCTACTGGAATCTGTATAGCTCTTAATAATATAAAAAAGATATTACTGCAGAAAGGATAACACCATTGGTTTAAATATAATGTGCTTCTCTTATTTTTGTAAATAGATTATTTAAAAATTAACTTCCTAATTCCAAATGTTAGTTCAATTAATATTTGCAAACATTACAAGAGATTTTTTTCATGAATATATGAGACAGTATATATATATATATATATATATATATATATATATATATATATATATATATATATATATATATATATATATATATATATATATAATTTTTATTATTATTATTACTAAAGTTACTGTCTAGCATCACTTTTATAGAAATACTTGCGTCGAATCCAGGAGTTGGACTCGTTCCAAGTTGAGTCCAGGAGCTGGGCGGGAGTGCTGTAATTCCAAAGTTCGAAGCAGAGCTGATTGGTGTGCGCTTTGAGGAAAATGGGTGGAGAGCCGGCTAAGATGAGGAGGGCGTCTGCGGACGTAGTCTTGTAGGCTTTCGTCACTTTTAGGAGTGCTGTCCTTTGAATCTGGAGCAGCTTGGTGTTGATGCGTGAGGAGTTGGAGTACCATACAGGGCTGCCATAGAGAATGACGCTCTCTATTACGCTTGTGTAAATCAGCTTAAGAACTGGAGGCTGGAGTCCCCAGGTGGCACGAGATAGCCTGGCGATTTTGTTCTGCAGGCAGTCGACTTTTTCTTTAACAGCATTCAGATGAGGCATCCAAGTCAGCTTAGGATCCAGGATAACGCCCAGATACCTGAGTTCATTGGTGTACTTGATCTTGTTTCCGGAGATGGAGATTCCCGGACGTCTGGTTATGTCCTTGTGTGGAACGAAGATGGTGTACTCGCATTTTTGCACGCTAAGTGTGAGGTGGAACTTTTCCGTCCAATCTTGGACCATCTTGAGTGGTCTGATGGCCTGCTTGGAAAATTTGAAGTAGGAGCTGCTGAAGAAGAGGATGGCGAAGTCGTCTGCAAAAGCTTGGCAGTGAGCCGTTGTTCCAAAGTCCTGAGAGAGGAGCTCATTAGCGATTAGGAGCCACAGGAAGGGTCCAAGACAAGAGCCCTGAGGGATTCATTTGACACCAACGAAACTTTCAATATCACATTATTTACTAAAAGTACAAAAATATAAATCTAACAATTTCATTCTGGAAAATTAAAAAAATTTTTTTTTCTGTTTTGGGGATTTAAAGATAATGATGAGCCATCAACTAACCAAACTTTATTTGAACACTGAAAAATAACATAATATCAAGGGAGAACAATCCTTCACAATGACATATCCTGAAGTGTAATATGAAGTAGCAGTCTTTTAATGCTATCTTAATATTATATCTTTTACACAGGACATCACTTAGCCAAAATGGGAACCAAGACATATGTTTCTTTGGGACCCTCCTTTGCTTCACAGCAAAAATCTTTTTATTCGATTAAGCAAATGGTTAAATTTGATTAATATTACAAAATTAACTTTCTGTTTGATTTGAGGGCCCAGGAGGACTGCATGATATGCCCTTGCTTTACTCAGTCTCTGCTTGCATACCATTGTATGTAAAAAAAGAACTAAACATAGTCAATGCCACCATTCAGCTAAAACATAACGTATTGGCATTCCAAAAAGCGGAAAATTATTTACTTTATTTATTGAACGAATTACTAATGAATTAGCTATTACTGGATCTTAAAGTGCATGAAAAGAACCACAAGCATAAATGCTTAATGTAGGGTGATTTATACAATCAGAAGGTTTTATTACTGTATCAAACGACTAATTAAAGATGAACACAGCATTGCTTACAAAGATTTAGATTCTTACTTTAATGAATTTACAGGATATTAAATAAATGAAAATATCAGAGTGTTTAATTAATACTAATGAGAATATTACTTTATGTCACCCACATAATCAGTGAATAACATATAACAATATAAAGTTTATAAAGTTCCATCACAATTAATTTTCTTATAAAATTATTGTTGTTTCAATCTAATTAAATCTGCATTCAAAGCCATTATTTTTTCATGCATATTTCAAACTTTTACATAGAAATTATTTTAATTAATTTATGGCAAAGAATATATCATATCGAAACAATATATATGATTATCTTTCTGTTATCTCTTCAAAAAGTTGTATTAAAAGAAAGGTGGTCACAGTTTTTCTAGGAGCATTCTCTTAATGAAGCAAAATACACATACTAACAAAAATTTAGGTTTTCCAAACATCAAAATTTTTATTTTCCTCCATAACTAATCTGTAGTTTTCTTTTTACGCAATTCCTCACAGGACATGGGAAATTCAATAGCTATCTTCACCGTTTCCACATTAAAAACAGTGAGGTGTGCATGTGCAACTCCTGGAGTGTGACAACCCTTCTCACATTCATCTTCAATGCCCATCGGTTTCAGAAGAAAGGAACGAGCTTTGGTGGACCTAGTAAAGAAATAGAATTTTGAATATTTAAAAAATTTATTCATGCTGTTATCTAAATCCTCTGTATTTTTATATCTTTTCTTTTTCTCTCTGCCTTCTTTTATTATTATTTTTTCATCTCATGATTTATTTGGATTTGTTATGTAGTACATTTGTTGTACCTTCGGGCCCTGTGCAGTATTCCTTGGTTCACAGAGAGATATTTTTGTTTTCCGAAATAAAAAAAAAAAATATTACCTTACATAGATAGCTAATATTTTCTGTTTTATCTAACAATATCATTATTCAGCATTTAGTCAATTGCATTGAAAATTTTCTCTTAAATACAATTCACTTTAACGTTTGTTGACTGTTTTATCAACTGTTTACATTTAAATGTTAGCATTATTAATTAATTTTTTCCATGATTTTTATCATTATATAAACGATAGAGAGTATGCTCATGAGAGAATGTAACTTTCTTATCATTAAAGTATTTCAAAATAAATCATATAAATGACAACATCTCAGTACTAATTATTTCCATACATAATATAAATAAAAATTCACATCTTGAAAAAAATAACTTGAAAGTATCTTTTATTACTTAATTAACAGCACATAAAATGGTAAATTTTATTTCTCAAAAATTTTATCCTGAACAAATATTTGAAATATTTTTTTCACAAAATTAATTTAACTGATCCCATTAAAATTATATAAAGTGAAATCGAAATTTATTTTCATAAGAGGAAAATAAAATAAATCTATATATCGTATCACAGGTGTTCTATGGAATTCATTTTCAAGAAAAATTATTTTTAATATAAAGTTCTACATGTGAATTTATTATTTATTTATTTATTCTGTTACACTGATTAATATTTCAGCTATAAATAAACACATCCAGTGTCGCTTTTCCTAAAACATTAGCGCATTCACAGATTTGACCATACTAAGTAACTGCGCATGCGTTGAATGATTCGTTTGCTTATGAATCGCTCGTCACTTTCTTTCTCCCTAGACCGGTGCCCGATACCTGAACACTATGACCGTACCTTCTTCATTCATTCAGTAAGCGGTTCGAGATATTACTCGTCGCAAAGCAGCGTGGTTAACATTATATAAGCGATGACTTTTAACGTTGAACTTTTGGAGTAAGTTTTTGCTTTTTATTCATTGATTTTCATACTTTCATGTTTAATTATTACGAATCTCCATTGAACAAAATCTTTTTGTAATAGATTTTTAACTGTTTTATGCTGACACTTGTTTGCATTAAAGAAAAATATTTGTTTTTACAGTATATTGAGATTTATCTAATCAAACTGACCTGAAATTTATCATTCATTCAAATAATGTTTTGATTTAAATTTATCCTTAAAGCATTACTTGAATAAATTATTTATATGTAATACAAATGTTTAAAAAACATAATAAAATAATTGAAATATCCCTTTTAAGGAATTTTTTACATATGGTAATTTATAGACCTTTTATAATTTTCCTATTTATATTTTACCATCGATTATAATCTGTTTGATTTTGAGAAACTATTAACATTACTTACGTGTCTGAGTTTTTATATCTTGGTATAAACTTTGGTTATAGTAATTATTGTGTATACTTTAGAGTGTCACGTACAAAGTGCGCTTATACCGAATTCAATGTGTAAGCTATTCGTAAAACTGATCATTGCAAAATAGCGTTGTTAAAATAATTATAAGCTAAAATCTAATATTTGCATCTGAATAAGATGTTTCTTTTTTTGCTATTGAAATTAAGGAATAAATTCTTGATTTTATTAATTTTATTTTATTAAATTCATTCATAGTTAAACTGAATCTTCTTGGAAAAAATTTTTTCCTGTTAACAACTTTGTTAACTGTTTAATGCTGCAACGTGTTTGGATTGAAGAAAATCTTTTTTCTTAATATCGTCAGATTTATCTAATCAAACTGACATGAGCTAAGTCATATCATAATTTATTTTTCTTTTAGAATTTTTTTAATTTAAGTTTTACTATCGCTTACAACTTGCATGATTTTAAAGAAACAAATAACATTACTTAATGGCCTGATTTTGTTATCTTAAAATAAGTTTTGTTTATAGTGATAAATAGAAACGTGAATCAACCATTATTTCTTGAATACATAATCAAATAATTCTCTGGAGGAAATGTAATGTCATCTAAATTATATATATATTTAATGATTGATATATGTAGCAATGTAATGTTAACTATTGTTAAATCCTTCTGAAACTTAAAGTTACTTTTTTAAGTGTACTTTGATTTAAAGTTAATTTTCAAATAATATATGAATATATTATTTATTTTTAACGTAGGTTTTTCAAAATAATAAAATAAATCACATTTTTCTGTAAGTGGATTTTTATTTGCTTTTGTTTTAGGCATTTATTTGTTTTTATTTTATAATTGTCATTATATTAAGTTATTATATATTTATTTTCCCTCCTATTATTTATTGTGGAAATTACGTTTATTAGAAACAATACAAGGAACATAATCCGTTAATCTGAGAACCAAAATATCAGTTTTCTGTTCATTGAACAACATTGAAAGGAGAATCTTTTATACAGCATGTGATTTTAAATTCCCGAATAATTTCAGATACATTGACATCAGGAAGAAATTTCTATAATTTAATGAGCAAATATTATGAACTTTTAATTAGAGAATTTCCTAGAGTATTTTCATTTCAAACGACTGATAAATTCAGTTAGGGGCAAATAACATTATAATTTTATGTTCTTAATGGCTTTTTAAGCATTTCAATAAATTTTCTAAGCATTTTACTGAAAACACTTCTGAATTTTAAATACATACATTTATTTATATAAATGTGAAGAAGCATTTATATTTGCAAAAAAAGTTATTTTTATTATAATTATCGCATTTTTCATAATTGTTAATTACTAATTTATTATAAAATTGTAGGTGGAGAAAAGGCATGAATATATATTTTCATTTCAATGGAATGACATACTCATTTAGGAGTTGAGAGTATCACAATTTGATGGTCTTAATGGCATATTAAGCTTTTCAATAAATATTTAATGATTTTACAAGAAACACTTCTGAGTTTTAAAGATATAGTTTTATATTATTATAAAGATGCATTTATATTTGAGAAAAAAGTTTACTCTTTGGTGTAATCATTGAAATTTTAAATATTAGGTCATTAGTAATCGATAAACTTTCACTTCATATCTTAGAACAAAATTTGAAATTCAATCACATGTATTTATTAATATTACGAAAAAAAATCATGTAAAAAGATTTAGTTAAATTTATGTACTAATTATTAAACATGGAATTAATTATTTAATTTTAGTATTGTTGTTTTTTTTCAGACAGAATTTATTTATGTAATTGAGAAATTCTTTTCTAATATCAAGGAAATTTAAAAATATTTCCATGTAGCTTATTAATTAACGAGTTAAAGAAAAATTGAGAAATTTGAACCTTGAATATCATTTCGGAATTTTAAGAATATTGAATTGACATTTTATGAAAACTTTTGTAAGATATTATGATTAGGTTACCGGTTAAAATACAATTACAGTCAGTTTAATAATTTTCTTTAATGTAAATATAATATTTACATAAAAATAGAGCTTATTTTTTTTAATTAAGTTAAGAAAATTTTCTTAAAAAACTTGTTGAATAGTTTAAGATCATGTGCATTCCATTTTTTAAAGTAAAAAAAATTAAATCTTTAAAAATATTAATTATTTTAAACAACGACTTTGATGTTCCATAGTTTTTGAAGCTACATTATGAGATTATATATATATATATATATATATATATATATATATATATATATATATATATATATATATATATATATATATATATATTCTGTGTTTTTTTTTTTTAATCCGAAAGTTCATCTGCACATTAAAGCTGCAGCCACTATACCACTACACATTTATAATATATCAAATAACAAATTTAATTATTTGATAATTAATGGTTAAGATATACCAAAAAATCTATAAAAAAATGGATTAAGAAAAAAAAGTATGATTTAATAATATGCTTCCAAATGAACTTATTTTTTAAATGTGAATGAAGTTAATTTACTTGAACACATGTGTTAAATTATCGAAATTTCTTAATATAACTTACATTTTATTGATAATAAATGCAAACAATTCTTTTGCGGGATTGCTCATATAATATTTAGGAAAATGTATATGTCATATAATATTTTGAGTTTCCTTCTGAGGAAGGGAAATCATATTTATACTCTTACAAATATGATGGCAATATTGGAATTTGAATCTGTAAATAAAAAATATGGAATTTGTAAATTTATATTTTCGGTAAAACTGTTTTTTTTCTATTTTTTTTATTATTTATTTATATCTTCTTCTACGCATTTAGATCTTTATATGAAGACATTTTAAAACTCGTTTATAGAATATTTTCTTATGATTCTTTTTCATTATTCGAAATAAAATATTTTAAAATAATTCCTAAACTTTTCTTAATTACTCACTAATCGAGTACTTTTTGATTACTTTTACTTGAAACTATTAAATTTTTTTAGAAATAATGTCACTTTTCCTTATATTGTATAAGTTTTGATAGATGTTATAATATTTGTAGGGAGTGATATATCATTTTTTTGCATACATCTACAAGAAAAATTGCATAAAAAATGATGACTGACATGATTACAATAATTATGTATGTTTATTTGTACATAAAATCTAGAAAAATGAATAAATTACATAACTTCATAAAAATTTGATATTTTTTCAGTTTGAAATGCTAATTATGTTATATATAAAATAGATAATTTTACTTTTAAATTTTATTCAAATTATATATTAAATCAAAAGTAAAATGAAATATTAAAGGAAAGTGTGTGGAATATTTTCAAAATAACAAATTTATTTAGTCAGTATTTATTCGACAAAATAATTTTTTATTATTAAGTAATCTTATGATCAATAATATTTTTATTTACGGTTTTAAAATTTCTAGTTATAGTGAAACTGACATTTTTAATCTTTAAGAAATAATATAATGAATAATATTTTAGTTTATTCTTTTAAAATATCTATAACTACAGGAAAACTGAAATTCTTAATTCCAGATTATTTTCTAAAAAATCCTTCACTTAGTCAGAACTTTTTGAAGAAAATAATTTTGAATGTTTGAAGAATCACATAATGAATATCATTTTTATTTACATCCAAAATTTCTGTAACTATATAAAAAAAAAAACAAATTTTTTTTTAAATTCCAGATTATTTTCGACATAAAGAATTCATCTAGATATATTTTGACAAAAATAATTAAGAGTAAAGGAATGACATAATGAAAAACATTGATATATTTTCTGTTAAAATGTTCACAATTATAGTGAAAATGTTTTCAATAAACTTAAAAGTTATCTTAATTCCAGATTTTATTTAAAAGTAATAATTCATTTAAATAAGATATTTTCTACAAAAATAGTTTTTAATGTTTAAGAAATCAAATAATATAATTTATTTTTAAATTATATTGTGAATATAATGTTTAAAAATTATAATGTAATTTTTCAAATTTCTCTTTATATATATATATATATATATATATATATATATATATATATATATATATATATATATATATATATATATATATATATATATATATATATATATATATATATATATATATATATATATATCATAACTATTATTATAATACTTTGGAGTTTTAAAGAAAGCATTTCAATAGGTTTTCTAAGCATTTTGCAAAAGACGATTCTGAATTTTATGCGAATACATTTAATTTATTTGAAGGAGAAGATGCCTTTATGTTTGTGAGAAAAATCTTTTATTCATTATAATTATCGCTATTTTCCATATTTGTTCATTAGTAATCTATAAATTTTCACTTGGTAACTGAAACCAAAAACGAAATTACACAATTTTTTATTAGTATTATGAAACCGAATCGTAGAATAAAATGAAATTAAATTTATATAAAAATTAATAAGCTTGGACTTAAACTTTGAAATTTATTATTCCTACCGTTTTCAGACAGAATTTGCTTATGTAACTGAGAAAACTTTTGCTCTGATATGAAAGAAATTTAAAAAAAAATTTAGGTGGCAGATTTAATAATAAGCTAATGCATAGTTTTGAAAACTGAAATAAAATTTAGAAGAAATAGCAGTTTGAAATATTAGAATATTTATCCGCTTTGTAACGCTCGAAAACCATTACAATTTTACAGAATTTCTACTATTATTCCCAGAATCCTCTAATGTTAAATCCTCACTTTATATGTGCCCCTAATACCTGCTGACTGCTACTATACCTTCCTCATTTGGTAAGCGCGGTTGGAAAAAATAATCGTCACAAAGTAGCTCGGTTAATATCATAATAAGCTATAATCTAATCTTTGCATATGAATTAGATATGTCCTCTTTTGCTGTAGATTTTATGAAGTAATTTCTTGCTTTTTATTCATTTATTATCATAATTTCATTTATAATTATTTTGTATCTTCTAAGGACAAAATAATGGTTTTAATAGCTTTCTTAATTGTTTTATGATGACGCTTGTTTAAATTTAAAAAAAAAAATTGTTTTTATTTTGTAATGACATTTATTTAATCAAACTGACTGAAATGAACTCATATTGTAATTTACTGACGTCTAATGGGTTTCCTATTTCAGCTTTTACTATCACTTATAACTGGCATCATTTGATTTTAAAGAAACTATTCGCTATTCGCTTTACTTGCATGCCTGAACTCTTGTATCTGGGTACAAACTTTAATTCTAGTGAAAATCTGATACCTCAGAGTCATTATTTAAGGAAATAAGAAAAAAACAATTCTTTAATAAAAAAAATAAAATAAAATAAAAAAATAAATAGATAAAATGAGATCTTCCAAATTACGCATTTGCTTGTTAAAATATTTATATTTTTTTATTTCGCAGCTTATAGGGTAACAAATATAGGGCAGAACATTACTTAAATGCATATTTTATTCGAGCTTATTTTGATTTACATTTATGTTCAAATCTTAATTTGAATAAATTATATAATTTTATTAATACTGATGAAAAATATAATGAAAAGACGTTTTTAGACACTTCTTCCTGTTGATTTTCAGTTTATTGAGAAATTAAGCTTATAAAAAACAATCCAACAATCACAATAGGTTAGCCAGTACAAAAAAGATAAAAAAAACTTATTTTTAAATTAAATGAAAAATATAGTAAAATATTGTTTGGAGATTCTATTATAAATCATTATTTATAGTTTCCATATAATTTTTATACACTGACTTAAGACAAAAATTTCTATAAATTATTCAGCAAATTTTATGAAATTGTAGTTGGAGATAGTCTATATTTGTTTAAATGGTGCAAGACATTTATTTCGGGGCAGAGAATATCATAGTTTGAATTTCTTAATGATATATAAAACATTTCAGCATATCTTCTAATGCAATTATAAATCATTATTTATAGTTTCCATATAATTTTTATACACTGACATAAGACAAAAATTTCTATAAATTATTCAGCAAATTTTATGAAATTCTAGTTGGAGATAGTCTATATTTGTTTAAATGGTGCAAGACATTTATTTCGGGGCAGAGAATATCATAGTTTGAATTTCTTAATGATATATAAAGCATTTCAACATATCTTCTTATGCATTTTATGAAAAAACATTATTGAATTCCATACATATATGTTTATTACTATAAAGATGAAAATGCACTTATATTTGTGAAAAAAAAGTGATTTTTTTTTCATTGTAATAATTAAAATTTTAAATATTCGGTCATTTATGATCTATAAGAATCATTTGATATTCCATGACAAGAAAGGAACTTCCATCATTTAGAGTTTTTCATGTTCAAAAAGAGAATTATGCAATAAAATTACTTATGAAACATTTAATAGCTAATAATCATGGAATAAAATACATATTTTATTATTACTGCTGTTTTCAGACAGAAAATGTTTTGAATTGAAAAATAATTGTATGTTAATGTTGTCATGAAAAAATAGATTTTCTTTCATCAAACATATCAGGAAAATTTTTGTGTGGCATTTTATTAACAATTTAAAGCGTTATTGCTCAAAAAAATATTGAAATATAATGAAGAAACTCTTTCTTTTTTATCATATATTATTTGACTACTTTGTGATGACTCCTATTACAATTTTACAGAATTTTTACTACCATTCCCAGAATCCTCTACTAGTAACCCCATTTTCCATATAACCCTGATACCTGTTGAACACGACCATCAAGGATTCATTTTGTGGGTAATTTGTAAAACTACTCGTCGTAAAATAGCGCGTTTAAACTTATTATAAGCTGTAATCTAAACTTCAAAATTGAATAATATATGTTATATTTTTCTGTTGAAATTATGGAGTAAATTACTTTTTATTCATTTATTTTTGTAATTTCCTTTATATAATTGAGATTTCTAAAGAATAAGTTTTGCTGTTTTATGTTTTTTTTTATCTGTTTTATGGGGCCGGGAGCTTGGATTGAAGAAAATATTTCTTTTTAATATAGTGAGATTTATCTAATCAAACCGAATACAGTTAAGACATATTATGATTTATAGATCTCTTATAATTTTAATTACTGAAATTTGTACATTCTCTAAAAAATCGCATAAATTTAAAAATATATTTAGCATTAAGTTGCCTAATTTCTTTTTTTGGGATAAATTTGAAACTTCTGCTCACTTTTATTTAAGGATTTACAGGATTTAAAAATAATTTTTTTTTCCTTTTCCTCTATATATATATATATATATATATATATATATATATATATATATATATATATATATATATATATATATATATATATATATATATATATATATACTTTTATGATATACTTTTATTAACACAATGAAAACAATGCATTAACCAATAATTCTAATAAGAATGCAAATACTATTTTGTCTTAACGAAACAATATTTTGTGCAATTTCTATTATACCTTTTCAATTTAACTTTCCAAATAATTTCCGATACACTGACATAAGAAGGAAATTTCAACAAACCAGTCAGCAATGGTTATGGAATAACAGTTGGAAAGAGTGCATAAGTAATTGTGTTTCGATTTTATGAGTCATTTGTTTCACAGCAATGAGTATCATAATTTTAAGTTCTTATTATTAGTTCCGAATTACACAATATTTCATAACTTTGTGTCACTCGAGACCTATCCCCCCTCCCAGAATCCGTCAGTGTTAACCCCCACATATTTCCTACACGTCCCTGATACCTGTTGACTTTTTTCCCAGAATGGAGTTCTGCACTGCCCTTATCTCTTTCTCTGGGCTCCAAATTTTTTTTAAATTAGATTCAAAATTATACATTTACAGCAATAAATCTGTGTTTGCATATTTTATAATGTATATTTTATATCTTTATTCTGTTTTGATAGAATTTTAAACACTCGTTCCGGGCAGTATTTCCTCTTTTGGTATCTGGGCCAAGAAAAGACACCTCGCTCACTCACTGAGGAAGAAATTGGGGAAACATTTTCTTGGGATTATTCGATGGAGTCTTCAAGCACTTATTTTGAAATCAAAGAATCATATTCTTTTGGCAATTCTCCAGAATTTTCAAATATAACTCAAGAAACAGATGAATCATTTTCTGGTGAGTTTCAAGAACCTTCAAGAATTTATCCAGAAATCTGGGATTCATCTACAGGGACCGAATCGCAGGAGATTTCATATAGTGATTACCAAGAGAGTTGTAAGTGCAAAAAATTAACTATACAACAAAAGCAATTGCAATGTAACAAATCACATCTTAAACGAAAATATGGGGACTGTCCCTCTGTTAAAAAGATAACTGATTTTGAAATCTAGTAATTCATGCTTGTTTAGCGATTATAGTTATTTATACACAATATTTAAAATATCCAGAAATTTACTTATTGTAAATTTAGTTAAAAAATTTTAAATATTGAAGTTTTTCACATAAAATACGCAAACAATTTAATTTTTTTGTAAGAATAGCAGTAATGAAATAAAATGCCTTTAAAGGTAAGTATATGTTGATAATATATTAATTTTAATTACACTTGAAAATAAATCAGTGCAATCGAAGTAACTACTGAGATAATTTATGATTTTAAATAAATTAATGTATCGATTGCTCATATTTAATTTTTGTAAGTTTGTTTACAATTTATATGTTAAACGCATAAGATAGGAGCGAGAATATATGTCGCATGTGCAAGAAAAACCGCTCTCTTTTTTTTTCTTTATTTAAAAATTTTGTAATAAAATGAAAATATTATTGTTAATTTTCACGAATGTTTTAATCATATAATATTTTTCCTTTCAAAATTATGATTTTATTTTGCACTAAAGAGTTTTATTTTTATCCTTAATTTTGGTTAATAATTATAAATAAGCACTTAATTTCTCTTTTGTGTTCCAGATACTATTGCCGCTGAAGCTCTTAGAGTTTATGACACATTTCCATTTCATGTTCTCGTAAGACTTTGTTTTAATTTTTTGAGTTGAAAATGTATATAATAATAAGATAATAAATTATTAATACCTTTCCACTTAATGTTAAATTAATTATCTTTACATTCTTTTTTCAAAAATTATATATTTGTAGTCTAGTACTTGAAATTAATTTAATATCTATTCTATAAGTACAGCAATATTTCTACTTGAAAATATTCAACTATATTTCTTACTTAAAAATAACATTTAAATCAATACAAAATGTATTTTTTAAATTAATTTTCACAATTCAGTTAGTTACGTAAATTATAACATTTATTGAAGCGAAATTATAGTTTTAATGATTGTTTAATTTCAAATTATTATTGAACTATATATTTATATAGTAAATATATAGTTCAATAATAATTTGACATAAAATATTTAACACGTATTTGAAACATTTTGAATAATGAATTTTAATTTTTTTTAAATTCGTAAATAAGTTTTGAATCTAAGTAAAAAACAAAGAATTTGTCATGTATGTAGATAGATATTTCAAGTATACAATGTTCTGAGATTTCTTTTATGTTGCTTTCAACCTTAGAACATCAACAAACCTAAAAATTTAAGCATTTCACTTATAAGAAAGTACTATTAACCTCTATTTTGTGAGTAATTAATTTGATAATTGAACATTAAATTGATGCGAACATTTTGATTTATTAATATTAAAGATCCCATGGTTGGGGTCGTATCAGTCCTCAAATATCTAAAATCCATACGATTTATCCATTTTATTATACGTTTTCACTTCTTTTCTTTCTCCTTTAGATTAACATCCAGAAATGTCTTGGAGAAAACAAACTACCCAATATGAAACGATCCAATATGTTAGTGCCGTACACATTGCACGTATCGGATCTCTTAAAAATCCTGAAGTAAGTTAAATTTATCGCATAATATTTTCTTGAATCACAGTAATCTGTTTTTCACAAGATCTATAAGTAATAAATGTAATTACTTTCTAAAGAAACCAGCAGTTTTAACTCATCAAAGCTAAATTTTGTATTTCTGTATTTAGAGAATCAAGATGCATCTACTTTATAATTCTGATAAACTTTAATTTTAGATGCTGCTGTAATTCTTGAGTATCTCTTGGCATATATTTTTGTTGTGTGTGATTTGTGTTTGGAATACTTAAATCTTAGTGAAATGAGTAGACATTTTTAATAATTCAATTTATCAATAGGTTAGTATTTTAATTTTTTCTCTTCGCCTTGTGGTGATTTTGAGGTGATATTTATAGTTGTTTGTCATTTCCACTTCTGTATGCTAACTAAAAAACTGCACGATACATATAATAGAGCTTCATCTTGCCGAGAAGCAGCATTGTGGTAATAGACTAAAATGTTGCCGTTTAAAAGGCCGCTTTTAAAGAGAGACTTACTAATCTAATTTTTGCATGCACATCTACAGGAATGGAATTCAGACACTCTTATTGTTTTTTTCCCTTGCACTATTTGAAAACGCTTATAACTAGAAAATTCAAAATATAGTGGAAGTTTAAATGCCTTGATCAGCATTTAACTGTTACAGTATCTGATATCAAATAAATTTAATATAATGTTTAGCTTTAAATCTCTAACCATTCATTTAAATAAAATTTACGGAGTGCCCTGAAATGTTATTTTTTATTGGTTTATCAGAAGTATATAAGCTTAAGTGACACAATTTTGACTAATTTAACAAAATCAAAGAAGTTTTCATTCATATTTAATACCAAATAAAAGGCATGGAATCTTCATTTTTTAATTTATTTGAAACACTATCACAGCTTAAGTTAACATAATAAATTACTAAGAACTTAATGACTGTTATTTATTTATTTACCTTTTATGATCTGGGTAGTTTTAAAAATTTTTCATTCATTAGAATCGAAGTATTAACTTCTATACTAATTGGAAAAAATATTCGAAACACTGATCTAAATGATGATAGATTCAATTCATACTCTAACAACAATCTTATTCTTTACTAAAGACTGAGATCCAAATCAGAATAAAACACACATTTAGCAGATTATTCACAAATCTAATTAGAATCATTTATCGGCAGGTGAAAATGCATATTTGCATAATTAATAGTAGAAAAAAATTAAATTCAATAAAACATATTTGCAGGAATACGCTTGAATTAGAGGAGGATGAACAAATTTTTAAAGACACTTATCTTATAGTGAATTTCAGCAACAGTTTGTTCAATGAGTTTGAGATTTTGCACTGTAATTGAAATTTATATGTTTAAATGTTAGTGTATATATTTTAGAAATTGCATAAAACCATTGAGATATTTTATGTGCAAATCTTTACTTATAGGTTTCAAATGAATCTGCCTCCCGAACAAGAAATATACTTAATAGGCAACAATGTTTTCTTAAATCCGCGGATGACCCTGGTACAAGCTTATCTACAGAATGAGGCCGAAGATAAGTTCCTACACATCAAATATTTCAGTTGAAAGAGGCTTGAACTTCAATAAAGTGTATTTATATATAAAATAAAAAAACCTATGATAATTTTATTGTTAGATAGAAATATATTATTCATAATAAAACACTTCTTGATTATCTATTCTCTGATGGGCAGTAAAGAACTTTCATTGTTTGATTTCTTCTGTCAATTTCAATAGTTTTATATCAACTATTGTGATGTAGGTTAAATTTCTGGCTAGTATTCCAATGTATGACTGCAGAAATATATATCTAAGAATATAGTGCTGTAGATTTAATCATACAGAAGTACTCCTTTTTAAGACAGATGTGTATGATATACATTTAAAATACTCAAAAACTGAATTTTTAAAGTTACAAATCTGCATTGTCGATTTTGTATTAAACGTCGTGTTAAGCTGAAATAAATTGTGCCTTTTATCGATACTTGTTTTGTTTTGTTTGTCGCTCAACTGTCATTTTTTGCACACGAGGGCTTTTATTGATACTTTCATGCAAGTATTTAGACGCTTGTTGATCGAGTGTTATTTGCAATGGAAATCTTGTTTATAAATTATAATTATTCCAATTATATAAACTTAAATCTACCTATATTTAATGAAATAACTGACTTGTTAAATTTGATAAATTCTCAATTCTTAAGTATAATATACTATATTATTCATACTATTATAATCTTCAAGGCATTAATTTGTAGTCAATTTCTATTTAAATAAGAGTTGTACCAGATTCACAAAAATAACTGATCCTTTAAGTAATCTAAAATGGCTTTGTATGCATACGTGATATAATTATAGAGAGTCGTGTCATATTTTCCTAACATTATATTGTAAAATCTCTCCAAAACACAATGAAGGTAATTGCAACAGACATTACCCATTAAATATGCATTGCATGCTATTGTTAACTACTCCAGAAGTACTCCAACGTTAACTATTCCAGAAGCATTCAATAGATCTTTGAATTTGTGAATCATGGAAGTAAATGTTAATGTGCAATTAAAACAAAAATAGAGATTTTATGTAAATTAGTTGCTATAATACTTTTGTTTAGCAATTTTTCCATAAATTTTTATAAAAAGGACCGGATATTTAAAAAATTGATAGATAAAATAGTTCTAAACACGATTCGAGTTTGCATCAATAATATTTCATGTTTATTAGTTAGCCCTGAATGTATTCAAATCGATGATGTTCCGAATAACAATGTTAAATAGAAGAGTTTAAGCCAATAACAATAGTACTAATGTGACTCCCTGTGATGCATTTATTACTGACAACCATTTGATTTCACGTACATTTTTTTGTTGAAAAGGTTTAATACTAGCTCTCGTTTAAACATTATATTTAACTGCATTCTACTCACATTTATCTTAACCCTCTAAAGGTTATATTGCAAAATGCCATTAACTTCCTTATAATCTAATTTTTTTTTATTCGATCAAGCAATTATGCTTAACTTTCACTGCAGAGATTATAGTAATTTAAGCATTAGAAAGAAAACTTGTTGTAAGTATTTAAATATAAAGTATTTTAATACGTTCAACCATACAGAGAATATGGGGTCTTTAAATTTATACTCTCAGATTACATAATATGCAATCAAATTTTATGGAAAAATTTATTATTGAATAATGACATAACATGGTCCAGCTTTATAAATACGTTACAGTAAGAAAATATTACATAACTAGACAAAATTATAACAAAAAAAAAATACCAGAGTCTGTAAACAGTTACAATGTTTAGATTTTTAAACATTAAACCGAGGACACTCGTGAACTAATTGTTGAAAAGTAAAAAATTTAAGATTCTTTAAAATTGATCTTCCACCAATCCAACGTTTCCACTTCCAGGAAAAACATTCACAGGATACTTATACACTTTTCTTCTTTTGCTTCGGTGATCAAAATCTGAAAATAGAATAAAAGTTACTATACTTGGCCACAACAAAATTGGATCTTGTGAATATTTTTTGGGACTTTCAATTTCAGTACAAGTTATAATTACTTCTTAAAAATGCAAATTAAGTACTCTCAAAGAAATCGCTTCTCTGTCCCAATAAATAAGAGATCTTGAAAGCAACTAATGAAAGAATTTCTTCATAGAATAGGCAAGGATATTAATAAGTGTTATTTAAATCAACACTCGTTCTGCATAGAGATTATGAGCATTACCGAACACATACCGATGGATACCAGTGATATATAAACTGGTGACATTAAATTATATGATATTTCAATCATACAATATCAGGATAGTAGGATGTAAGGTAAATTTTCATTTAACTATCGTGTTAGTTACTGTAATTAAACGAGTCTAGTTTCATCAATAGGAAAATTCGTTATGGCATAGAAAATTCCATCTTAAGCAGGAACATTTTCTTCAGAAAATGAACCAGGTTCGTTGAGAAATTACTTTTCAGAGAGATCGTTTTAGAATTATAAGTCGACCATCATAAAGTCAGATATGCGTTTTTAATCCTTAACATCTACTTCACGATGTTTGTCATTGTACTTTTCCAATTATACCAATCAACCGATTGAATAAATTTCTTCTAAGAATACAATATTCAAGTTAAGTGGAGGAAAGAACGAGTGGTGATTCGTCTAACTATAAAATTGTTTTCCTATAACTGAACAATAATATTTTGTGTTATGGTACATCTGTGGTAGGTGGTTTGAAAATTTTTATTTTGCCTTAAATTTCTCTTTATGAAAAGCCTCAACTACAAATATCGATAATAAAGAATCCAAATGCTTATTGCGATTTGTTCTAACTTTATTGCAGGTCTTTTTTAGACGTTTTGACAGCCGTCGCATTCTTTTCTATCCATTATTTTGCGTTCACGAATTGGTTGTGTTCGTTTTAATAACATTATATTTAATCTAACATAAATTTTCTCTCATTTAGCATACTACCAAATCATAAAGTAGGGATATTTAGGTTGCTCTCTGTGCAACTGTTTTAGTTTATACAATATGGCCACTTCGAAAGTCTGAAGTACGACTCTCGACTAAAGTCTAAGTTATAATTAATTTTATACGATGTACACTTTTTCAATGAAAAATTTTAACGGGCATTGGTCTTCGTTGGTATTAAAATAGAATCTTCTTTAATTTTACTTTTTTCAGAGTTTCTACTACATACACTTTAATAGATTGTATCAAATAAATGAATATGCTTTCTAATTTTGCAACTGAAGTATCTCTGATTAGGAGCTTTTTAATAGTAATACACTTTTTTTGTAATGGTTAAATTAAAAGTTTTACATTTTAATTAAATAAAATACTGAATTCTTTTACAATGACTAACACATTCCATATTAAAATTATCCGTAATTTTAATATGAAATAATTTTAATATGGAATAATTTTAGTATAGAACAATGACTAACACATTCCATATTAACTTCACAATTCTGATGTAATGCAAACTTCTTTAAGACATTAAAGATTTGTAGTAACATGGAAGCTGCAAATCTAATTAAGGATGATTAAATCATGATAAGTGTTTTTTTGTCCATTAGATATAGTTTGGTTTGTTTTTCGCTCAACGGTCATTTTTGCACAAGGGAGCTAATTAGACCGGGACTTACGGTTTAAAGTGGACTCCGAACCACTACAAACATTCATGCCCAAGGTGGGATTCCAACCCACGAACTCTTGAACCGAAGGCAGGAGCGCTAACCATTCGGCTGCCAGCTCGGCCCATTAGATATCGAGACACTCGACTGCGAAGAAGGGAAGGACGTGTTTTTCTCCAGCTCTTCAATCTGCCATTTCGAAACTTGTAAATAATGAATTTAAACAGTCAATTCATGTGCCAAAATTTTCAGGTCAAAATTCTGAGCACTTTGGTAAATATTTCATCAAAATCCAGCACGACATGCAAGAGTTACCAGCTCGTTGTACTCAAACACTTTAAGAGATCATAAGTCCTAGTTTACTACATACAATGAATCATACACTGATCAGCATATTTAAATTTATTGCCTCAATTTTAATCATTATTTTGCTGCATATTTAACTTTTACCTTTTTAATCTTACAAGGTCCTTAATAGGATGATTACGGTGAGAAATTTCTCTAAATTCCTATATTGTACATTGTGATTCCACTTTTAACGTTTTATAAAGTCTCAAATTTTAAAAACTCTGCAGTCTAAGCAGTTCGTTATAAAGTTTGACCTTGGTAGGATTTAGTGCACTAAAACTTCACACAATATAACTTTTAGAGATTCTTAATAGAGATACAAAATGTTGACCATTAAGCCAGAAATAATTTCAACTTTCACTATAACCTAGTTGTGTGCAGGTTTAAGGCCTACAAATGTTTTGAATCTACATATTCTTATCCTACCGTTTTGTTTTCACAGCATTTAGAAACACACATAAGTCAGTTTTCATGGAAACCCGTATGCATTCTATTAGTATTTCTTTTTAACCCTGAGGTTAAGACGATTATGACCTAAACCACAATTATGAACGTAATAATTGGGGACTATTATGAACAAATTAAAATATTTGTCACCATTCTTACTTTGAAAGCTTTTCTAATTGACCAATGGTTCCATCTTCAAAAACACTCATGGTATATTGATAATCGGGTAAATATTTTTCTTCTCGTGATTTTCTGATCAAAATCTGTAAGTAAAATAAAAGTTTCGATGATTTGCAACAAGATTATAACAAGAACTGATTCTTTGGAATGTTTAATTTCAATACAAGTTATTTTAATGAAAATATAGTTTAAAATAATTGCTCAATGCGTGAAAATAAACTGCTTCTGTCCCAAAAATCTAAAAGATTTCAACTCCAATTTATGAAAGATTTTGTCAAGTAGGCAAGAATACTAAGAACATTTATCAATCTTTATATGGGGTGTAAAATAGTTTGTGTACTTAGCTACTGGATTTTAAAGGTAAAACAAAATTTTAAAATTACTTGCTTTTAATAAATTCACTTGCCCTCTACTTTCGTCATCTGAAATTACTCACAAGTATTAAATTATGAAATTTCACTACCGTTCTTTAATTGCGCACAATACATAAAATTTTATGAGTATATTTAAAAGATTTATTGTGCAAATACGCAGATCAGATGTAAACTGAATTGTTTAATTCCTACAGCTATATTTAGTGGTGTGAAACTTTGAAAAATAAGAAATTCATATTGAAGTAAATGGCATTATAAAAGTGATTATAGAAGAATACCATTAAATAGTTAAAGTAACAACGTCTGGGGGATTCAGCTGACTCATCAGAAATCGATGCGATATTCTCAAGAGGACAATCAACACGCAGAACTTCGGATCAGATGTTAACCAGTAATGGACAATTGATTGCTTGAAGACATAGAATTGGTTATTACAAATCTTACATCTAGACTAGTTCTGTGATGATCTCTCTTGTTATGAATACAGTTTCAATAGAAGAAAGCAAACATCGTTACTCACCTCCCATGTCGCGGTCTTATTTAAAGAAACATCTAAGGCATAGGAGGAACATAAATAACCCTAGCATTTTAAGTTACCCTATATTAAACAACATCTGTCGGAAAAAAGGGACACAAGAATTCACAGATTATTCCATAACTAACAGTTGAAAATAATCCAAATCATATTTAATTTTCTTCAGACATTTATATGCCTGATTTTGGGGAACAAGTAAAATTGGTTAAATTACAGCATATTGTACTACTTAAAATTTTTATCACTTTATAATAACACTATTGTAATAAATTTGAATTTTTTTCTCACTTAATTCATGGTCTTAAATATATTTTCAAACAGAAATCTGCATTTTTTGTAAATATCTTATGACTGAATTGCAGATAATGCAAAAGCAGACAGCTACCTTCACTTTCTCTCTCAACCCAATATTTTCCTGTTTATACTCAACTTGAGCACTTTTACAAATAGTAGACTTCTGGTGTTAAATAAATAAATTAAAGGAAGGAAGTGAGTTTAATTTATTTTTTATCCTTCTTGTAATCTAATAGAAAAATTAAAACACCAGCATGTGTTTTCACAGTCATTAAGACATTATGCTCTCGTGACTGAAATTTTAAATTAAGAAATACCAATATACTTAGGTGACTAAAAATAATTACCATTTATCTTCTGTATTTTTTGTATTACACCAAATTGCATTTTATTTCAATGTTATTTAAACTATTTCTACCGTAAGCGAAATCAACATCGCTAATCAAACGCTTTGATTAAACGCCTGATCATGCCATTTGAGGATTGAAATCCATATATATATATATATGGATATATATAATTACTTTTTACATCTAAAATTCAACAGGCACCTTGAAGAAAGGTATCAGTATGGGATATGTCCACTGTGCAGTGTGATGCAACATTCCACACGTCGTATATACTTTGCACAATATTATCCAGCTGCTGTTTAGGCAATTTATCCCATTCCTTTGAGTGCACGGATGAGGGTGTTCTTGTTTGTCGGAGGAGAGTTTCGACCAGCAACTTGCCTCCCCAAAGCATCCCACACATTTTCAACGGGGTTTAGGTCCGGAGAACGTGATGGCCATATGAGGCGTTGAATACCCTCGCTGTGTAGACAATCCTAAACAGTAAGTGCTCGATGACATGATGCGTTGTCGTTCATAAAGACAAATTCATCACCTACAGCACATCGGAAGAGACGAACATGAGGAATTAGAACTCCATTAATGTATCTTTGGCCAGTCATAGCGACATTCGCAACCACATGTAGGGGCATGTGGCCATTGATCATCATGATCAATGGTCCACACCATGACATTGCATGTCGGATATCGGTCCTTTGCCTGGATATTTTCTAGACTAAGCAGTACCACTCTCGCGCCAGAACAGTTAGCGTCTACAATCCGATCACAGACTGAACCTACTCTGAGAATACTCATGCCGAGTTCTGTTCGGTCCAATTGCGATGCTCACGACACCATTGCAAACGGGCAGTATGGTGTTGTCTGGTCAATGGGAATACACAACAGGTCTGCGTGGGTATAGTCCTCCTCAAATGTCTGGCAACAGTTTTTTCGAGAGATCTGCTTTTCTGAGTCAGCAAGAAAATGATTTGACACCTGCTGATCTGTGTTGTGCCTGTTTCTTTTTGCTGATAGGACGATATATCCGTCCTCTGCTGGCGTCGTAATTCTAACATGACCTCCCCCGTGCCGCCTACTACATATTCCAGTAGTTTTAAATTACTTCCACAGCCATTCGCTGTGAGCGATGTCGAACTCCCTGGCAACATCTGTTATTTTTCGCCTATCTACGATCTCTCCAATAATTCAGCTGCGCATAAAATCATAAGTGATATCGAGAAGACATTCCAAAAATTTCAAGTTCGTCTATTATAACTTTCCTGTAAAACTTCGACTTGAAACAACTTTCCACATGCGTCAAAACCTTTAAAGTTCTTTTGAGCGATATCACGTGAACAGACATGAAAAACAAAATTTACATACTTCTTACTATATTCCGCATTTGTTCTAATTATCCACATTTTGTGGTTGCTATGGATGTTAGTGTTATCCATCCTTAGCAATTGTCCAGCAGTGTATGAATAATGGACATTTAACGTAAAAATTACAAAAGAGGAACTTACTGGTATTTTTCCTGGAAAATCTTTCCTTAAGTTTTTTCCTTTGTTGGCAAGGAGGGGATTTTCTAAAATGAAATGATGCTTTTATTATTTGAAAAAATTGATAATTCACTCTACGTTAGTAAAAACAATTTGTTTGAAAAAGGACATAACTTATTTAAAAGTTCTTGAATAATTTATGCATTTTTCAATTCTAAATTTTTTCTTATTCACATTCATTTTGAGTGATGGAAAATAATCAAACAAGTGTGATTATTGAAATCGATTTATTGATGAACTGGAAATTTGTCATACTTAATCTTGTTATCTTAAAATTCCTACATTTGTTAGGCTATTGATGTTAACTTCCAAAATTTCTATAATATATCAGTTTACAAGCTAAGAAAGTTTTAGAACATAAGTTTAAATAGTGAAACTACATAATTTTCATTTCCCTATAATCTTAAAATCAAAATAACTTTGAGAGAAGAAATACTAGTCACAATCTTTTACTTGAATATAATTTTATTTCAGTTAGAAAAAATCGTTTTTAACATACAAATACATTGAATTTTATATTAAATATAAAAATTAGTATTAGCCATTATTTCAAGAAATCCGGAGCATTCATTAATTAAACTTTTTTTGCAACGAGTATGCTTGATAATATTGTTATCATTTAAAGAGAGAATCCAGCCTTTCAGCCAGTGGATTTTTGCTATCAATCTGAGAACACATTTCGCACAGAAAACTTGTTCAATCAAACCTGGCAGTTTCAGATGGATGCCGAAATATTAAAAATACCCACATCCATATTAATAGATGAACTCACGAACTGGCGAGGACAAGAACTCTTCGTCTGATAATTGAAATGATCATGCATTATAACAGTTATTAATTGTAAACAGTTACTGTACTCCTTAATTTTTAAAAACTATTATATAAACTAATTACACGATTAAAAATTTTATATCGTCTTAAATTAAAATATTACAAAAGTTTAAGGTCATGTAATTTCACTCAACTGATTTTATTTGTATTTAAATTTCTTGAATAAAAGATAATTAGTGAGATTCCATATAAGCTAATTATTTTGTAAATATCCTAAATATTTATAGAACTCGTTTTATATTCAGATATCTTTACGTAAAACTGAATATCTGACACCGCAGCCGACGCTTGCCAAGACCTATAGTGCCCATGTCAGATTTACTGACCGTTAATGTGAGGAGCCTAACGCAAAACAATCTGTTTAGTTCCAAAGCATGGCTGATACTTAGTTTATTGATCCATTAAAGGAAGGAAAAGCTGAGTCGACCTTGCTCAGATCGATCACGGAATAAAGAACCTATCTGTTGGGAGCGAGGATCGTTACCACTAAGCCACTCGGATTCATACTTTTACATAATAAGCAATAAATATGTATTGATAATCTCTCGTACGTTATAAATACACACACTAATATTTATTCATAATTATCAGAATGACAACAATTAACTGGAATTATATACATATATATATATACACGCAAATAAACTTTTCCTCTTATTATCCCATAACACCGTTGTTTTCCAGATATGCAGAAATCTTGCAGTTTCTATTGCTTATGAAACTACAAGCTGACCAAAAAATATAATTTTCTAATTTCGACAGAATTTTGTATGAAAATAATCCTTTTTCTTGCTTAAATTGTTTTTTTAAATTGAAATGATAAAATTAAATGTTTTTTCTTAAATTCAATAATTTAACTCGTTTCAAAATTTAAATTTATTTTAAAATTTTATATAGAGATAATGCATTTTAAAATTTTATTGGGGGTTAATTTTATTCCTAAAATTAAATTTTTCTTCAATAATGTTAAAATGAATTAGATTTTATACACTATTGTCAATTGAGAAAAGATATTTTCTAATCATATTCAGAGAAAGATCTTGAATAAAATATGTTAAGTTGTTTGCATTAAAAATGTTTGTGGCATTTTGGAACTACATTGCTAATAAATGAAAAAAAAATGATCCAATATAAATGAAAAAAAATGTACTTATTACCATTGCTCTCTATTAATATGATTACTTATCTTAAAAATTCTTTAATAAACTCATGAAAGGTGAAGCATTTTTATGAAAATTAATTTGATTAAATAGCAGTGACTCTTCGCATATTTCTTGAGGCTCAAATATCTCTCGAGTCTCTTTAATTAAAATCAAACATAGATATCTCTTGTAAATGTACTCATATTTTAGGTAAGACTTGATTTGCTTTAAGTAAGTTAATCTTACAGCAAAATAAGCAAAATTTTAATACACATTTTAGGCCTTTAAATTCCTTTTTTATTTTAGAAACTTGAACTACAATTTAAGATAGAAGAAAATCGCTTAGAATACTTTGATAACTTAAATTATATAATACGAAACATATGTTATTTTTTAATTTTACATATATTCTCCCTGAATTATAAAATGAAAATATTGTACCATCCTCTGAATGAATCTTTTGCGTGGCATCGTCCTTCCAACAATCTTTCTGAATTGTGTAAAGAAGGCAATTCGGACAGCCCGTTTGCCTTCTTTCAAATTCACTGCAAAGGTCTCTAACAGCAGACATCTTCGACCAAAAAAATAAAAAAAGCAATTGTTATAGTGATTGTAGTATACATAAAATTTTCACACAGCAACTAATGAATTTCTGTTAATATTTTCTTACCTTAAATTTTTTCACATAAGAAATGTTTGAATTATTAATTGAAATCACTTCAAGGGCATTAAAAATTGGTAATAAATTTAATTAATCCTCCATAAATAAAAATAGCTTTGTTTATCAATTGTTTTATGTTATATACCTCTAGTCAATATCCAAGAGGCTGGTTTTAGTCTATAGACCTAAGAAAATTTTCTCATTGATTACATACTTGCAAATTTCCTAAAAACATGCTTCAGTGCAATTTTTCCAGTGCTGTTTCAGCCATAACATTGGCATCTTGCTTACGTATATTTCTATCACTTATGTACTTCAAAATAATTAAATTTTCTAATTATTCTGTGGAATTTTTATGAATTCGTTTCAATTCTTCACTAAAGTTCATTTGTTTTTAGCGTTCTGCCTTTTTATCAGGTGTTACAGACAAAGGCAACACGAGTTTAGAAATTCTGTTTTATATATGTAAACACTATTCTTTCTTTTAATTTGATTGACTCCAATTCCCAAAGAATCAACCTTTTCTTTTACTGTTTTTAGCATAGATAAACTTTTAGTTAGTCATGAAAAATAAATTCTCTCTAAATCATTTGCAATTACATCGGCTGAGCAGCTGGATGGAAGGAAAAGGAACAAACCTTCAGCTGTGTTAGTTTGGCCTGAATTATACAATTGACTAATGGAGATTAATAAGTTTTAACCATTATATATAATCTTTCTCTGCAAAAGCGGAAGATAATACTGTAAAATATACACAAAACAAGATTTTTTGCTCTGGAAATGAATATGCATATAAAATATGTAATCATTGAAAATGTAAAACCAAGCTGTTTTGCATAACATTTAAACATTCAGTGATGTTAAGCAATTGGCCAGTCTTTGATATCATTTTCAGTAATCACTTTGCTTTCTCAGCCTCCGCATACATAATATGAAAATCTTTTTAAGGAATATAAAAGGTTTTATCCAGATACATAAATGTAAAAATATATTAGAGTGATATGAAAATTCTTCATAACCAGAAATACCAATAGCTATGAAAATTTAACAAACTCACTTTTTTGCCTGTCTTAATTGACACACTTAATATTCTTAGAAAATATTAAGAGTTATCGTATATATTTTACTAATTTGTGGACAGAGATTTCAGGAATACGCTAAATTATTAATTTAAGGAATTCTATGAAAAATTGAAGTAGAAAAGAGTTCTTGTCGCTGTAAAAAGAAATCAATGTTTCATTAATCGCGCTATTTCGAAAGTATAATTCGATAATAATTTTATATATAGTTTTAAGAATAATGAAAGATTTGTAAATGATTAACGTTTAAAGTTAAATTATGAATTACACAACTTATAATTTACATATTAGAAAATTTACATTTCTTATAACAGACACAGTTTCCCATTTAACGTTGTAATTCACATGTACGAACACTTAACGTGCAAGCTATGAATGATGAACATTTAAAGTATAAATTATAATTTGCATAAGAAAGAGAAAACTTACTGGTATTTTTCCTGGAAATATTTTCCTTAATTTTTTGCCTTTTTTTGAAAGGAGGGGATTTTCTAAAATAAAATGATGATACTTTTATTAATTATTTGAAAATATTGATATTTTTTAATTCACTCTACGTCAGCAAAAAGCAATTCGTTTGAAAAGTAATTTATATAAAGTAATTTATATAAAGATTCTTAATATCATAATTTATATATAATATATATTTCTTTATATTCACAATATATTTCTTTATATTCATAATTTATATAAAGATTCTTGAATAATTCATTAATTCTTACATTTTTTTAATTCTAAATTTTTCTTATTCATCGTATTCTTTTTTTCATCGCTCAAAAGGAATTAAGCAAGTGTGATTATTATTGAAATCGATTTATTGATGAACTGAAAATTTCATACTTTTATTCTTATCTTAATTTATCTTTAAATTCATTCACATTTGTTAGGCTATTGATGTTAACTTCCGATATTTCTATAAATATCAATTTTTAATTAAAAATTAAAAAAATTTAGAACAAACAATTTAAGTAGTGAAACTAATATTTCCATTTCACCATAATCTTAAAATCAAATTAACTTCCTTTGTGACTAGTATTTCTTCGCTCAATTATTTAAGTAAATATAATTTTATTTCAATTAGAAAATTGAAAAAAAATTATAAAAAAATCATTTTTAACAAGCAAATATATTAAATTTCATATTAAATAAAAAATTAGCCTTCATTTCAAAAAATCCTGAACATTCATTAGTTAAAAAAAGTTTTGCAACGAGTATGCTTGATAATAATATTTGAATAATATTGTTATCTCTTATAAAGAGAATCATGTCTTTCAGCCAGTGAAATTTGGTTATCAATCTGAGAACACATTTTGCGCATAAAACGTTCAATCAAACCTGACAGTTTTAGGTGGATGCCGAAACAATACAAATAGCCCCACCCGTATTACGACATGAACTCACGAACTTGCAAATTGAGGACAAAAACTCTTAGGCTGATAATTTATTGATAATTTGTTATAACAGTTATTAATAGTAAACAAATATTAGCATACTTACTCCTTCATTTTTAAATAAAAAAGTTATATATATATTAAAACTATTATATTAACTATTATATATATAAAATTTTCTAGTGTCATTTAAATTACATAAAATATTACAAATATTTAAGGTCATGTAATTTCACTCAACTGATTTTACTTGTATTTAACATTGTTGAATAAAAGATAAATATTATTGAGATTATTAGATTCCATATAAACAGATCATTTTGTAAATATCCTATATATTTATAGAACTTATTTTATATTCAGATATCTTTACGTAAAACTGAATATCTGACACCGCAGCCGATGTATGCCAAGACCTATAGTGCCCATATCAGCTTTATTGCCCGTTAAGGTAACGAGCCTAACGCAAAACAAGCAGTGTTTAGTTACCAAGCATGGCTGGTACTTAGTTTATCAACCCATTAAAGGGATGAAAAGCTGAGTCGATCTTGCTCAGATTGATCACGGAATAAAGAACCTATGCATTGGGAGTGAGAATCGTCACCACTAAGCCACTCGGATTCATACTTTTACATAATAAGCAATAAATATGTATTGATAATCTTGTACATTATAAATACACACTATATATATATTTACACATAATTATCAGAATGACAACAATTAACTGGAATTCTCTCTCTCTCTCTCTCTCTATATATATATATATATATACACACACATGCAAATAATCAAACTTTTCCTCATATTATCCTATAACACTGCTGTTTTCCAGTATGCAGAAATCTTCCGATTTCTATTGGTTGTGAAACTACAAGCAGACCAAAAAATATAATTTTCTCTAATTTTGACAGAATTTTACATGAAAATAATATAAAGCTTTTAAATTTATTATATTTTGATACACATTTTAGGCCTTTAAATTCCTTTTTTATATTAGAAATCTGAACTACAATTTAAGATAGAAGAAAATCATTTAGATTCCTTTGATAACTTAAACAGATATTATAATACGAAACAAATGTTCTTTTGAAATTACACATAAAGATTCTCCCTGAATTGAAAATAAAAAAATGTTGTACCATCCTCCGAGCGAATTTTTTGTGTTGCATCCTCCTTCCAACAATCTCTTTGAATGGTGTAAAGAAGGCAATTAGGGCATCCCGTTTGCCTTCTTTTAAATTCACTGCTTAAGTCTCTGACAGCAGACATCTACAAAGAAAAAATTTGTTATAGCGATTGTAGTATACATAAAATCTTCACACAGCAACTAATGAATTTCTGTTAACATTTTCTTACCTTAAATTTTTTCACATCAGAAATATTTGTTCTAAATTACAAAATAAAGATTTTATTGAGTGACATGCAATGTTATTAATGAAAGGGGGGGGGAGGATACGCTGATGTAATTTACTAATTTTGCTAAATATTTTTAAAATCTTGTCTTGATTCACTTAAAAGGGTTCAAAAGAATATTTCATCAACTTCTTTAGATTTCTGTAAAATTTTGAAGATTTTTTGAAGGATAAAAGTTTTTATATTCTACTTACAGTAATTATACACTATAATTTTAAAACAATTTTTCCAACACGTTTTTCAAAGAGTCATTTTTATCAATATTTACTCTTAAAGGAGCCCGTGGTAAGTTTTTCTCGGAAAAACTTTATAACTACTCATTGTTAAAGAAACACTTAAAAACACAGCATTTTTTTTCAAATAAATTAAGCCTATGACTTCATAACTGATAATCAGCAAGACTTAATCTTGATTACCAAATTTGTTTTGTCAATCAACGGTCATTTTTTTTGACACTAGGGTTAATAAGACTGAGAACTGATTAGAAGTGGATTCCTAATAACTACAAACATTCATGCCCAAGATGGAATTCGAAACAATGAACCGACAGCAAGAACTCTAACCATTTGGGCACGAAGTCAGGCTCATGATTAACAAATGAATGTGATTATAATTTAATAATTGTATTAATATATAATTATTAAATTCTATTTAATAATCGTATTTTAATAGTTGTATTAATCATAACCGTTGCTGTCATTCGAGAATTTCTATGCTTGAATAATTCAGTTGAGATCTATTGACGTTTAACTTTTCTATATCATTGAAACCTAATCTGATGTTGAAGTCAACTGGTGGCATTAGAGCTGACCATATAAATACATTAACATAATTACAAATTATACATAAAGTGTTTGCTGTAGTATTTCATAATCTACGTTGAAAATAGGAAAATAGAAAAACTTAAATTTTGTTAACATTGATAATTTGAAGATAAAAACTTTCCACCCAGTGTTTTTATCAAACCTCAGTAAAAGGACAAAGTATTATGCAAATGTTTATCGTAAAAAAACACGATTCTTTCAAAACAACCTGAATAAAATCTCCTTTTGTTGAAGACAGCCAATGAGCTTTTAATGAGGATAAATAAACAGAGTTAAAATTTATGTTCAAGTTATTTATTTTAAGGAAATTGTATTCATAGTTTTTATAATTATAGCAGCACTGAATGTGAACTCGCACCTTTTTACAAAAAGGTTTTCTTAGCTTAGGTTTTGTATTATGTGAACATTTTCAACCCGACAATATGTTTTTATCATTGGTAATTTTTATATTGTTCTACCAATCATTAATATTGATTTGTAACATTTATATCTGTATTCTTTAACAAAGTACAGAACTTGTTTCTAAGCCATTTGGAACAAATACGACTAATTAGTTTCTTAATTCTGATTGGTATACATTAAAATTTATAAATATGCTATACATAAAATCCTGAAATTAAACAAAGAAAATTTGATTTCGAGGCTACGTTCGGAATATTTGGGTGATCACCGTTTATAAACAGTCATGAGAATCTCGCAGCGAATTTATAAAATGGCATACAGAGATATCCTCTTCGGGGTACCTAAAGTATAAAGTATTTTGGCAAACTGCACTACTTAAAATGCTCTATGAAATAAAACAATGAAAAGTTTCAAGTAAGTTGTAAACAATTACTAAAGCTATGTTATAATATTTGTTTATAAAATTATAAATAGCGAAAGTATTTCAATGACACTGCAATGGTTCAATTTTTAAATGTAATTTAGCCCATTTGGTACTCCAAATCATGTATTTTTAACCAGTGAATCAGTTGTAAAATTGAAGTTATCACACTAGCTGTGAGCAATTAGAAAACAAAGTTTAACTATCCGCTTCAATATTCAAGTTAGCTCTTTTCAGTAAACTGGAAGAAATTATCACCTTTTCTATTGGCTTTATGACCAAGCCAATTTATGTTTACAATTAAAATTTCCAGCTAGAATCTTGTTAGACAAAATACATTTTCAATATCTTGGATGGAAGTCTGATCGGCACTGGGTCTGATATGAGCAGAATCTACAATAATATTTAAATTCCTTTTTATTTGGATTTCAATTAAAGTTACATCTATTTGCATGAGCGGGACATCATTTTTTTTTTAAATAGTGATTTTGTTAATGTGAATGTAGAACCTGGTGTCGGGGTTTTGATAAAAGTTAAAATTCGCGATTTTATAGCTTCCATCTGGGAAGAATTAGCATTGCATCTGGGTTTTTCAACGTTAAGAGTTCTTAATTCTGTAATTTTTAAACCGTTCTAGTTACAAATTAAGCTAATTAATTGACTGGTTATGAGAATTGAGTTTCCGTTTAATTTTGCTGCATGAAAATAACTAGCGTGAGAATAAAGAAGTAAATTTGCCCGATTGTATTTTCTAGTTTACCATTTATTTTAAGTGTTGACTGAACATTTTATGATATTTTAAAAATTACTTGATTGAAGTATTAAAAAAAATGCTTTTGGCTCTGGTACCTTGTTCAGTTTGGATCCTTTAATTCTGTTTATTTTATTATTTAATGCAATTTTTTTTTTATTACCTTGAATGTTCTGTAAACGCAGGATTAGAGTTCCTCAAGAATAGATTGATAAATTTTATTTCTTAAGTGGGGACTTTTTTTTCATATACTAATTGACCATTGTTCTCCGTAACAGTTTACACATTTAGAGTTCTTTTTACTATACAGAATATCCTTTTGATGGGGACCTGCACATTTAGGTTGAATGAGGTACTGTGACGTTAGAGTATTACAAACTTCATATTTGTAATACTCTAAAACTTTATTCGCTGCTCGAAATGGCTCAACAGATACAACCACGCCGCAACATTTTTTCATCTCATAAATTCTCATTTTTTTCTCAGTTTAATTTGGACTATTTAAAGGGGCCTGATCTTACAAGCCGAATCCCTTTAATAGCATTAAAGTTTACTTTCTTTAACTCTTCCTTGATTTCCTCAAATAAAATACAAACTATGCTTTTTATAATCAATATGATCAGTTTTTTTCACTTACATGAGGATTTAAAATTACTTTCATTTAAACATTTAGTCAAGTCGATATTGTTATTTAGTATTTGGGGAGACTTTAATTTCAATTTAAAGCTACATGAGAAAATTTATCTTTATTTAGCTTAACGTTTATTTCCAATTTTCTACTTAATTATATGAATAACTGTTCAGCTTTGGTTTTTCAATTGATTTCTAATAAAGAAAGACTAAAAGAATCAACTTATTTGGATTGTAGTTTTGGGGCTGCTGAACAGTTGAACTGGAGATTTTTGCTTAAATCTCAACTACTGTTTAAAAAATTTAGTTATGCTTTAGTAGAAAACAAACTAGGATTTTTCCTTCTTCATTTTGCCTCATCCTATTGATTGCTTTAAAGTAATTAAGATTTGTTTTTGAATAATCGTTTGAATTAATATTAATTCATTTGGTTCTATTTAAATTATTTTCTCCTTCTAAAATTTCTTATTTGCCTTATGAATCAAGATGTAGTTTAGTTATTTTATCTTCATTACATTGATAATTAACTTCCGGACTCCGGGAATTTTTTGGGGAGAGGGAGTTTCTTTAAATAGGGATCCTGATTTTTTTTTATATATATATATTATATCTGTAATTCAATTAATATTAGCTTCAGGTATTACACTTACGATATAACAAACATTACTAGAGAAACTAAAATATTTACGTACAATAGATTCCAAGAGTTATCATAAACAATAGTCTGAACAGAATATATGACAAAAGTTAAATCAAAATTGGAGAATTATCAAGAAGGAATAGGGTCAAACGATGACAAACCAAAATCAGAAAAAACATCAGCAGTAGAAATTAAAGAATCAAAGTAGTGAAAGCGATAAACTTACACTGTCAATAAATTAAAGAAACCGTAAAGTTACACAAATAAAAACAAATAATATTTCAACTTCCCTCTGAGCGAAAAGGCGGCAATATTTATCCGTCGTCGGATGAAACGTTGTTGGAAAATCACATTGGAGTGTAAACCTGAGTCTTCAAGATCCCATCTTGAATCCTGACTGTTCACTTCCAGCTCCACAAAAGTCGCAGCACCAAGTGTCTCAATCTTTGCTCACAAGTGGAGTCTTGCACCTTTGAAATATTTAGCGAAACATTGACTAGTAAACATTGTGACGTTTTACAAATATATATAAGTCACATGAAAAAGGAAATACTCGCATCGCTTATTTACATATTTCCACTTCTTTTTATGCCACTCCAGTTGCCATTCAGCATACATTAAATGTTGTGTTGCCACACTTCTATACTCACTTCTTCGAAATGGATCACGTCTCAAACTGAAAACAACCCCAGTCAATATCTGGCAGAAAACAAAAATTTCTCCCACGGTGCAGCGTTCGTTAAAAACATTAGTACACTATTTACATAAAAGTTGAAACACACTCACGATAACACTATCTAAAAATACACTACTCGCCATAAAAATTGCTACACCAAGAAGGCGACATGCTACAGACGTGAAATTTACACGAAAGGAAGAAGGTGCTGTGATATGCAAATGATTAGCTTTTCAGCGCATTCTGACAAAGCAGGCGCCAGTAGCGACACCTACATTGTGTTTAAATGAGGAAATTGTTCAGCCGGTTACTCATATACAAATTGCATTTGAATATTGTTGCTTGGTGAAAAGTTGTTGTGATGCCTCGTGTAAGAAGGAGAAATGCGAACCGGCACGTTTCTGACTTTAATAAAGGTCGAATTGTAGCGTACCGGGATTGCGGTTTATCTTATCGCAGTATTGCCGCTCGCGTCGGTCGAGATCCAATGACTGTTAGCAGAATATGGAATTGATGGGTTCAGGACGGTAATAAGGAACGCCATGCGGGATCTCAACGGCTACCTATCACTAGCAGCCGAGGAAACAGGCATATTATCCGCATGGCCGTAATGGATCGTGCAACCACGTCACGAGCCGTGAGTCAAGAAACGGGGTCATTTGGAAGACAACAAGTGTCTGTACGAACAGTTCGACGACGTTTGCAGTAGCATGGACTCTCAGCTCGGAAACCATGACTGCGGCTTCCCTCGACGCTGCGTCATAGACAAGAGCGCCTTCAATGGCGTGATCAACGACGAACCTGGGCGCACGAATGGCGAGACGTCATCTTTTCAGATGAATCCAGGTTCTGTGTACAGCATCATGATGGTCGCCTCCGTGTTTGGCGGCATCGTGGTGAACGCACACTGGATGCGTGCATTCGTCATCGCCATACTGGCCCATCACCTGGCGTGATGGTATGGGGTGCCAATGGATACACGTTTGGGTCCCCTCTTGTTCGAATTGACGGTGCTTTGAGCAGTGCACGCTACATTTCTGGTGTGTTACGACCCGTGGCTCTACCCTTTATTCGAGCCCTGCGAAACCCTACGTTTCAGCAGGATAATGCTCGACCGCATGTTGCCGGTATTGTATGGACCTTCCTTGATACGGAACATGTTCGGCTGTTGCCATTGCCAGCACGTCCTCCAGATCTTTCACCAATAGAAAACGTCTGGTCAATGGTTGCCGAGCGACTGGCTCGTCACCAAACGCCAATCACTACGGTTGATGAACTGTGGCATCGTGTTGAAGCTGCATGGGCATCTGTACCTGTACATGCAATCCAATCTCTGTTTGACTCAATGCCTAGGCGTATAACTGCTGTTATTACTGCCAGAGGTGGTTGTTCTGGGTGCCGATTTCTCAGGATCTATCCAGCGAAATTTTTTGAAAATTTAATCACTTGTTATTTTTAGTATAATATATTTGTCCAATAAATATCATTTTGTTATCTGCATTTCTTCTAGGTGTAGAAATTGTAATGGCCAGTAGTGTATATACCACTTCCACGAGGTACCAAAGCACGCACGCATTTGAATCAGGATCACTTCAGAAACATGACCTAAATTCGCTGAGACGAGGATGATGGGTATAAGCCTCTGGTGGCTACTATATATACTACTTCATATAGGGCTGCAGTGTTCTGGTTGCTTAGAGCGTCGTTCTCACTATCGGGAAGTAGGCAATTCAAATTCCAGCTTAATCGAAGACTCATAATGTTCGCTAAAGGCGGCTGAGACACATTAAAATTGCGTGTCGTCACAATGTCCACCAAGAGAAATGATATCTCTTGGATTTGCAGGCCAAATTCTAGAGGTCTTCAGCCTGGTCAAAATCATGAAGACACCACCCGGTAACTTCCATATAACTGGTACAACCAAACTCATTGCAACACAGGGAAACATGCTGGTGCAACACACTCTCTTCATATATCCTTATGCCACACCTTTCTCGTAATCAAGAACACCAGAAACTTTTGTAACATTTTTCGACTCTATGCTTCTGGTCGAACATATGTTGTTACCATATGTAACTTTTACTTCATTAAAAACTCATTAAGGGGTCACTCGACAGGTGATCCCAATGTCTTGCAGATGAATCGCCTTTGTGATGTTGTATAGGACTTTGTGATGTTGTATTACATATGTTTAACTTTGCTATCACCATTTTTGTGCTAATTGCAGTTTCCCTTTTTTGTATTACTTCCTAAATTTATCATTTG
Organism: Latrodectus elegans; assembly: GCA_030067965.1. Taxonomy (NCBI): domain Eukaryota; kingdom Metazoa; phylum Arthropoda; class Arachnida; order Araneae; family Theridiidae; genus Latrodectus; species Latrodectus elegans. Next base: position 75,635,296 of record CM057820.1, on the reverse strand, counting down.
TGTTTGACCATTTCCTTATGAATATCATTTATTTTCTGCAACTATATTTAATAAAAATTCATCTGTATTTTTATAAATAAAAACTAAAGACTGCTTGCCTATTATGGAAAATGTCTCTCCTCTTAAGTACATTATTCAAGCGCACCAAGTCATATCGAAATCCTGGGGAATCACAACGCACTACTATTGCTATCAAAAATCAAAGTACAGTGTTACTCATAATTAAAAGGCTTAAAGCGCCTTCTTGAGTTATTTTTGCTGTTCACACTACTGTATCATTAACTACTTCTCATGATTCTTCTCTGGTACCAGTAAATTCCAGACTACCATTTGGGAACTCAATCTTTATGACACAATAAAAGTCCATCAAACACTTTTGAAACTCTTCAAGTACTGAATGTAATCTGCAATAATGGGGACGTTATATATATACACACTACTGGCCATTAAAATTGCTACACCAGGAAGAAATGCAGATAACAAAATGATATTTATTGGACAAATATATTATACTAGAAATAACAAGTGATTAAATTTTCAAAAAATTTGGCTGGATAGATCCTGAGAAATCAGTACCCAGAACAACAACCTCTGGCAGTAATAACAGCAGTTATACGCCTGGGCATTGAGTCAAACAGAGATTGGATTGCATGAACAGGTACAGATGCCCATGCAGCTTCACTACGATGCTACAGTTCATCAACCGTAGTGACTAGCGTTTGGTGACGAGCCAGTCGCTCGGCAACCATTGACCAGACGTTTTCTATTGGTGAAAGATCTGGAGAACGTGCTGGCCAGGGCAACAGCCAAACATGTCCCGTATCAAGAAAGGTACCGTCAACATGCGATTGGGCATTATCCTGCTGAAACGTAGAGTTTCGTAGGGCTTGAATAAAGGATAGAGCCACGGGTCGTAACACACCAGAAATGTAACGTGCACTGTTCAAAGCACTGTCAATGCGAACAAGAGGTGACCGAGACGTGTATCCAATGGCACCCCATACCATCACGTCAGGTAAAGGGCCAGTATGATGATGACGAATGCACGCTGCCAGTGTGCGTTCACCACGATGCCGCCAAACACGGATGCGACCATCATGATGCTGTACACAGAACCTGGATTCATCTGAAAAGATGACGTCTCGCCATTCGTGCGCCCAGGTTCGTCGTTGATCACGCCATTGAAGGCGCTCTTGTCTATGACGCAGCGTCGAGGGAAGCCGCAGTCATGGTTTCCGAGCTGAGAGTCCATGCTACTGCAAACGTCGTCGAACTGTTCGTACAGACACTTGTTGTCTTCCAAACGACCCCGTTTCTTGACTCACGGCTCATGACGTGGTTGCACGTTCCATTATGGCCATGCGGATAATATGCCTGTCTTCTCGGCTTCTAGTGATAGGTGGCCGTTGAGATCCCGCATGGCGTTCCGTATTACCTCCTGAACCCATCGATTCCATATTCTGCTAACAGTCATTGGATCTCGACCGACGCGAGCAGCATAACTGCGATAAGATAAACCGCAATCCCAGTACGCTACAATTCGACCTTTATCAAAGTCAGAACGTGATGGTACGCATTTCTCCTTCTTACACGAGGCATCACAACAACTTTTCACCAGGCAACAACGTTCAAATGCAATTTGTGTATGAGGGACCGGCTGAACAATTTCCTCATTTAAACACAATGTAGGTGTCGCTACTGGCGCCTGCTTTGTCAGAATGCGCTGAAAAGCTAATCATTTGCATATCACAGAACCTTCTTCCTCCTTTTGTATAAATTTCACGTTTGTAGCATGTCACCTTCTTGGTGTAGCAATTTTAATGGCTAGTAGTGTATATACACACACGCACACACACACACACACACACACACACACATATATATATATATACAGAGAGAGATATGGTGATAGGGAAAAATATTTTGAGAATCAGAAAATATGTAGTAGCCAATGTTAACCATTGGCGAAAGGAACTGCTGACTTTCGATCAAAAAATAGATAACTTAGATATGGACTTAATAAACATCCCGAATAATGTATTTGGAATATGCAAAGAGTAAATTTGTAAAAATATTGGTGAAAAAATTCTTTTCAGCTTCTTAAAGACCATGGTATTTTACATATAAAATTAATAAAAATTTAAAGTGTTTAGCTTTGCCTTCCAAAAGCACATTACTAATACTAACACTAATATTCAAAAATTTAATTTAGTTGCTGCAAATTTAAATGTGGAAAGAGAGTAAATTACTGTCAAAAATATTCCTACCAAACAAAATACTGTACTTAAGTTTTTTCACGCAATTCCAAAATAATGTATTGAAATGCACAAAGAATTTAACAAACCCAGAAAGCTATTGCAAGCAGTTTGAAAATAAAAAAAATTGACTAAAGCGAAACTTAAACCTAAGTCTAGAAACTGGTAAAGTGTTTTCAAGGTTCTAACAAATATTATGACCTTACGACAGGGAAAACTGATTTAACACATGATAAATTTAACAAAAAAGAAAAAAAGAAAAGAAATCAGGTTTTTTTTTTTGTGCCAGCTAGGCTGACAATATGGGGTGCGCTGCTCAACTTTTTCATACTGAACCATATTTGGTTTGGAGTCCGACTGCTTCAGTGCACACATGCCGTAGGGACCCGTTTATAGGGTAGGCAGCCATTCACGCCTCATTCATACACAGAAAGGACAAAGACAGGATAGATAGAGAGAGAAAGTACATCCATGCCCGAACCGGGATTGGAACATAGGACATGGAGTATCCATAATCAGGCACTCTGACCACAAGACAGGGCGGTCGGCTAGTCAGGGCTTAGATCTTTCATTAAAAGAAAGGGAAGATTTAGAAAGTGCTACTATACTTCAAAGTGCTTTGACAGAAAGCTCTTTGGAGAAGGGAGAGGAAAATTTAATTGACAGCATTTTGACATCTTATAGAAAGTAATTTGCTGTATTTCGCAAATTGTCCTCTACAAGTTTTCAAAATTGAGAAATTGAGGAATAGATGTCAAAATTTAGAATAAATATATTTTATTCTAATATAAAAAAAATGAAACTATTGTTGTGGAGACGAATGCCTGAACTACATGCCAGAAGAAATGTAAATCATTGCGCTCGCCGATTTAAATTAACAATAAAAGTAGAAGTTTAGTCTCGTCTTTTTCATTTTGTTTTCTTTTCTGTCTTATTTTCAACGTATTAATATCTTGAATCAATGTAAAATAGATTCTCAAACCGATACTTTGGTCTTTATATAAGAAATAGTTTCACTAACTAGATGAACTTTGACAACAGCAGTCAATAAATTTCGCCTTGTTTGCTGCCATTGGCGCAAACAAGGCAAACAACCCGAACCTCAATGCGATTTGAAGATAGGCAGCAAATTCATCAAGAAATAGGATTTCTGATACCGCTCAATGCGATGTCGTAAGTAATTATATGTGACACGTAGATGAAACGTTATCTGACATCATGGATATTTTCAAGCAATGAAAATTGTAACAAAGTGACGTAATCATCATCTCAACTGGAACGTTATTTCTTAGGAAGAAGTTCATTTTAGGGTTCATAAAATCCACCCAATTAAGAATATGGAGAATAAACCTGCATTTTCATTTTTTCGCAAATGACAGAAAAAGAAAAGAAATTGAAGGTATAAATAAAAAATCCTAAATTTTATCACCAAATTCAAGGACAATTACATATTTGTGAAAGAAACTTGTTGGTTTGCCATTTGTTCCTAGAAAGGTATTAAAACAGAACAAATTTTTATAGAGGATATTTTTTGAAAAGCACAAATAAAAAAATAAGTTGAATAATTTTTTATTTTGACTGTTCTTTGCCAGAAATAATTTATCCTTTTTATCCCAGATCAATGGACATAAAATTTAAATTATATAATTATGTCGCAAGGAAAAAAAAACAGCAAAATAAATAAATAAATGAAATTTCTAAACTCTGAAAAGTTAAAAGTTTAATTATATATAAATAAATTTTTAACGTCTCGGATTATAACACTTTTCCAGATACATATATGTGTGAGTGTACATTTTGTATGTATATAGTTTATAAAATAAATTGTAAATCATTTTTACTCTTTATTCAGATTAATTTTTTTTTTCTAGTGGAAAGCAAAAATTGAAAATTATGAGCTATTTTGTAAAGAAAAACGGAAATAGTACTTAAAGATATAGCAATTTCTATGCAATTTTTCCGCCATAGAAGTATTTTATGCAATATTAAGCCAGAAGAAAAATAATTAAAAAATATTGTATCTAATAAAACAAATAAAACTTCTGTGAAGACCTCCATATATGATATGGAAATTTTTGTAAACTCTTAGTCTCTTTATATAGGCCACAAGAGTGAGATTGGCCGAACAACTATAGCTGTAGAAGAAAGTTAATTTAGTATGGCAATTAACGATTTGTCTTCCAAAATCAAATGTTCTTAGCACTTTTTGAAAAGCATAATCCCTATCAAAACGAATAAACTTCATTACGAAGAAAGATTTGCACAGTATCTAAAGCTTGTTTGGTTAGGGTATCGTTATCGCTTCGTAGGTGGTGGTTTCGAAACCGGGTTAAAGCCCTGCTAGACCTCCGTTGGGGAAAATCGAATCCTATATTAATCCTATGGATAATATTTTAACGTTTCACAAGTGCTATTTTCATGATAGAAACTTCCGGTCTTTTGCAAATTACAAAAAACAGAGCTACTGTCACTTCGACGTCCATTTTTAGCGTTTAAATCTTTTTCAAATATTTTTAAAATGTCAAAATATCTCCATCCAAGTAAATTTTAACCAAATTCTAATTTCATTGAGGTTGTACAAAATTTGGTTTAAAGATATTTCATTTTTTTCTCCGTACAGTTACAAAATGAACATTTTTTTTTTTTTAAGCTAAAAATATTTTTGATTGCATTAATATTTCGATACGAATTTTGATTACAAATCAAACTCATTCTTATTTCTGAAAATCCACCTCTGCACACAACGCCACCTATGAAACTGGAAAATTTTTAACGCCATACGTGGCTGATTTTTCTACTTTACTACGGTAACCTAAAGCAGGAGGAATTTCTGAGAAAAATTTCTTTCCATATGATTCCCGCAGTTTTACCATGTGGTTGGCAAACACTTCCAAATCGAGCAAGACGAATTAGCTTTTCTCACTCATGAAATAGAAAAAGCATCTGTAAATAATGCATGTTAGATTTCTGTTTATTAGCGTTGGAAAAATAGCTATGATATGTACTTTTAAATCAACTTTGATTGTTTTTATTTAAGTAAATTTTAAAAATGAAATATTATAAACTGTTTGTGTTACCGTGTTCAATTATATTATATACTACGATTTTGAAATAAGACTACCTATGTATTAAAAATTTAAAGAACTTAATGTAAAAAAATGTATTTTACAATACACACACACACACACACACACACACACACACACACACACACATATATATATATATATATATATATATATATATATTTCTTATAAAAATAAAAGAACGATAAGTTTATTAGAATAATAGTGAGACAAATATTTTAATTTGATTTTTAATCATTTTCCAAAATTATTGAGTTTTTACCTCTACAAACATTTAGACATTTAATTTTATTTTCAACTTATTTCATGAAAAAAAAAATACACTATAAGGTATGATTAATAAGCACACGATACCAGCATACTAAAATATTGCGTCTGATAAGAAATTAAACACTTTAAATTTAAAAAATTATAAATATCTTGAAAAAAATTGGGTTTCTCTAAAAAAAATTGGGTTTGTAGTAAAACTTCAACGGAAAAACATAAAAGCATTTCAATAACCAAACGAACGATAACAATATATTACAACACACTACAATACAGATGACATCAATACTCTTAGGGGAATCATTTTATGTTCACGAAATTTATTTGAGAAGAATATTGTCCTGCGCAACGCAAATGACATTATTTTTGACAAAACAGGAATAAAAGTAATAAAATATCAAAAGAATGAATAAATATCCTGTAGCACTTAAGGCGATATAAAATATATAAGTGAAGTTATAGTATTGATGTGTTCGAGAAGAAATGCTTGAGAGAGAATATCAGGAAGGAAATTGAAAATCAATTAGATATGCTCAAAGTGACTAGTCAAGAAATAGTGTGATTGAACGACTTTCTTTCTCTGTATGGCTACAACAATAATTAAATCATAAATCACCTTGTTGTCACTAAGATGGGATGCGCAGTACAAAACCGTCTCCAAACAGCTTTCTAATGTAGCCATTCCAAACTATTCAACCGCAAGAGTCTGTTGAACATATTATTCACCTTGACGCATTTCTCAATTGATGTTGAATGCTGTTTTCCAAAAATTCAAATTTCTCACAAATTCATTTCAACACTTTTACCATTTTAAATGTATTTGGATTTTTTTCTCATTAATTAAACTCTGTAAAATTAATCTATTTTAAACATGAAAAAATGATTACATACGAAAAGAAAACTTCATCTTTCCACTAAAAGGAAATCGATGAAAAATCGATTTCCTTTCCGATCGCTAACAAAAAAAAAGACAAAAAAAAGCTGAAAAATTAAAATCCAAAAAAATAAAAGTTTAATTATACCAATTCGTATGTTTGTATATAGAATGTTTTTGTTTGCGTACAGAAACTAGAAATATATATATATATATATATATATATAAAATAATAGTAATTAGAAATTTATTCAAGTTTTAAAAAAACTTGAAAAAAATTAAATATTTTTATAGTGAGTTAGTTTTGAAAGTAGCCTTAACTGAATATATATATATATGTAAAAATATAGTTTCTGTTTTTTCTTCATGAAATGTGTGAATTGCTCAAGCATTTCTCTTTACTTTATTAACAGATTTATTTTAATTACTATTTTACCTCATATATATTTCAAGGTATTACCTAAATTTCCCATATGCTCATGAAATTGTATTATATTTTTTTACTCGTATTAATATGAAATTATATTTTTCTCTTATGCTTTAAGTTGCATTTCCATTTGAGTATTTGTTTTGACAAATATAAACCTAATTTATATTTCTCACAATTTTACTCTAAACTTATTTTAATATAATTTACCTGTGTGTTTTTATAAGGCATATTTAGTGATAATCTAATTTTGTTTTTATCAAGCCAGGGGAAAATATCTAATAAAATAACTGAAGAGTTTTAAAATCTTCAGAATTAAAGTATATTTCACAACACATTTTACACCAGAATATCAACTTTTTAAAAAACGTGTACTTCTAATTATAACTTAATTAATTTTATTTCTATAGAGGAATAAAGTTAGGGACTTGTGAGATGAAAGATAAGAGATGAATCTCTCTTTCAAGATGTAAGTAATTCTAATTATATAAAATAGATGTAATGATTATTATATAAATATTTAAAATTACAATATTTTTATGAAAATTACGATACGATTATACATATGCATATATATATATATATATATATATATATATATATGTATATATATATATATATATATATATATATATATATATATATATATATATATATATATGTATATATATATACAGATAGATAGATAGATAGATAGATATTTTCATAAAAATATATATTGTAACTGTATTTATATAATAATCATTTCATCTATTTTTATATAATTAGAATTTATATATATATATATAGAAATTTATTCAAGTTTTAAAAAAACTTGAAAAAAATTAAATATTTTTGTAGTGAGTTAGTTTTGAAAGTAGCCTTAACTGAATATATATCTTGCTCAGGAAACGTAGCAAAAGAAGGTTAAATACTTTGTGGTTTCAATGTCTTCCAAGTGAAATGATACCTTTGGGAGTGGCATGTCAATTATTCGGAAAAGACTTCTGTAGCTGCTTTTGAATTGGGAAGATTCCCGCTCTGCTGCGGCTATATTCAGGGAATACCTTTGGTGAAACATCAAGAACGCTAAAAATGATGAAGTCTTCTCTCATACAAATGATGCACTATCTGTAGATATAAGAGTCCGAAAAATGAAACAGAGGATAAAATATTAATATGTAAACCATTTGATGAAGTGTACCCAATTACCCAAATCTTAATAAAAACGAAATTTTTATTCGACATAATGAAATCAGTACAGCTGAAACTTTTAGAAATAAATGGAAGCGACATTCTAATGATGGTTTATTCCCATGAAACTAACCAATACTAGTTTTCGTTAACAATTTTAACGATAAATGAGTCAAATCATGAAGATTTTCCGGCTATGCACTTTTTTTAAACAGAACTGCCTCTGATGCTCTCAAAATTTTTCCAGAGATTAAATACAGATTAATATACACGCACATCGCATGTACTCGGTGGGCATTGGATATCAAATTCAGATCTTCCGGGTGGAAGACCGATACCCTAACCACTAGGCTATCACAGTCCCCATGATCGTGACTTTTCATAATGCCTTTTCAAGTATATTTGGGAATATTAAAAATCATTTGCTTTGCACAGGACACTTAAAATATATATCGAATATTCAAATCAAAAATTAACTTAATTATGGAGTTTCTCGACTTTATCAAAATAATTGGTTAATATACAGATATAACCAAATATCAACACATTTCTGCAAATATCTAAATTATTATTATTATTTTTTTAATTTTAGCTATAAGGAGGAAACTAGATCTTTTGGGGAATGTTTCCAAAATGCTATCTGTATGAAGAGGACTCAGAAATAGCCGCACTGCTATATTCCTTAGGACTGAAAGTAAACATTAACATGAAATTTGAACGATGGAACAGTGATACTAAAGTAAGAAAGATGGAGGAAGGGTGATTAAAAGATTAGACAAATCTTTGGATGCATTGGGGTTTCAAATGCAAATAATAGAAATGTAACCGTTTACATGAACGTTCCATGAACGTTGTAAACTAATACATAAATTAACCCTAACACAGAAACGACATAATACTAATGTAACTTTGCGAAATGAACCTAGGACAATACTAGGTCAGGATATCAAGCAAAGCTCAAATTTTTAACCCATATTTAAATTGTGGTATTTTCCAAGAACTATTGACTTCCAAGAACAACAGTGTGAAAGAATTGAAATTTTTGCTTGAAGAGACTAAAAATCTCAAACAAAACTATTGATTTTACAAGCAGGCAGAAAAATATCAGTATCTCATGAGAAATTTGAAACTTCACCAAGGTATAAAAAATTTAAATATTGTGACGATTACTTAAAAAAGAGACACAAAACTAAAAAAGACACAAAAATGGAAACAAATTATGTAATCTTTTGTTAATTCTGTTGTCAAGTTATGAATTGAAGATTAAGTTTCATGGTTAGACTTTTGAAATATATTTTTCAGTTAAATATATTTAGGGCATAATTTTATACATTTTTTTTATCAAAACAGAATTATAATTAACGCAAAACTTAACAATATGAAATATGAATAATAAAGTTGCATATTTTCTTAATTGTAAGTTATTTTAATATTCGAGAATTCCTAAGCCTATATTTTGAGTTCATTCCATATTTTTATATCTTAAATAATATATCTTTCATACATGTAATTAAATAAATCTATTAATGTAAAGTAATACAAAAAATCCGATAAATAATATTAAACAAGTTTTTAATTATATTTAATAAAATAAAAAATTTTTCCTATCTTATTCAATATTGAAAGATATTTTATTATCACAATAATTCTGTGAAATTTAACTTGACCTATAAAATTACAGGTATTTTGTATAGTTGTTAACGTTAAAATAAAGTAGATTATATTTTGTTATCAATTTATGTATATTATCATCTGCAATTTTTCTGAAATTTAAGAAAAAGAATTGCATTTTTGTTGTTATTAAATTTTTTTATAAAGCTTGCAGTAAATATGTATGTTCACTATTAAGATTTTAACTCATAAAAAGAAACCTTTTTTATAATACATACATATACATATTTGGCATTACTAAGATTCCAAATTTCTGAAATTTTGATGGGACATCGAAATGCCCTCAGTATACCGCCGTTATTCCAGGGTGCAATCCTTAGCGGATTTTTAGAATGTTTTAGAGAGTAATTTATTCCCAGTGTAATGGATAAATGGCTATTGGCTAAGAGCTTAAACTAGGAGTGATAATAAATGACACAAACATATAAAAAATGCAGACATTTTTTATTTCTTACTATTGAATATCTATAGGTTACTTAAGAAGAAATACTGTGAAAAAAATTTAAATATTTACATGCATTCTTCATTGGCTAGAACTTTTTCAGAGTCTATTTTGGTTTTAATCATATAAATGTCTTCAAAAACTAATCCGTTATTAATTTACATATAATCATGTTTTTAATCCTAGATATCTTCAGCAAACGCCTATTACCAGTCCATGAGGTTTTGATCAAAGAAAATTCTCTCTCAAGTGGTACTGATGTCCCAAGTAAGCAAAAGGCATAGTAACAATTTTGTTCAGATTGGGAGTTGCTATATGATTATTCTTGAAGTGACCAAACGATTTGAACAAGTTGTTTCTTCATTCTAAATCATCACAATTTCCCCTTACTACTTCAGAAATGATTAAATAATGCTAATTTTGGAATACTACCACTTGCCAGGTATTTCCAATATTTGGCCTTCTTCTACTATGATAAATTAAACTCAATCAACAATAGTGAGATCCGACGTATTGAACAGTAGAGTCCATATGATTTGATCAATATCGCAGGCCTTGGGCTGTGCTGAGGGTGAAACCATTCTCAAACATCTCAATTACTCGCAGAAGGAAAAATTGGAAAACTAGGAAAAAATTAAATGTAATCAAACCAAAATTCCTTGTACTGTGCATATTATTGGCTTCTGTTATAAATAATTGTGATTGTTTAATCACAATTTTTGTAAAGAGGAATGTAAATTATTAACATAACCAAGATACCCCAGATAGATGTGTGTTCTTTATTGTGCGTTAACTATGTTCTCTCTGCGCAAAACATGTTGTACATAAATCAGGAAAGGTGCATATATTGTAAATATCCTCTCATTTATATATCCAAGATTACTGTATTCGCATCTTAAAAAAATTTTATTGTATAAAGTGATATCAATGGAAATAATCTCATTTTACTTAAGTGAAAAACTGTGCTATTATGCAGAGTACAGCCTTTTAGGAGCACTTAACTTCTATTGTGTTTTGTAAATATTAGTCACTGTATATCATTATGCATATCTCATCCTAGGAACTTAAACTGTTTGCAAAGCGAGGAGGTAAATGGCTCATATCAGCTAAACGTCTCACTCAAACCTAGATCATATTTTGCAGATCATCACATTTCCGGTAGTGCTTCCGCTGTTTCTAATTTGACTGCAAATATTTTTTAGCAAGCGTAACATCGTCAAACACAGCTAACCATTGTTTATTTTCATATCAGATGCATCAGAAATACAGCTGTTAATAATTTCAGCAAATGTTTTGGAGTTTTTCTGTCAACAGTATTTGTTTTGGTCAGATTGACCCCTGAAAAACTGTTCTTCCAGAGGACCATAGCAATCCATCTTTTATAAAAGCCACCAAATTCTTTCCCATACAGTTTTCATACAGCACAGGAACAATTGACAAAGTAATTATCCTAAAAATTTATCAATTATATTTAGACTTTCTTAGTCATCTGTAAAATTGAATTGAATTTTTATTTTGCCATAAAGTAAACCTGTCAAGACACCGATATTTTGACTGAAAACCAGGACACATTTATGGCACATATGTTATCCATGTTTAATGTTGTAAATATCCTTTATTTAAATCATTATGTAAACTTAAACTAAGAATATTAATCATGTATAAACTAATTTTTCAGATGAAAATTAAAAATAATTTTTTAACCTTAAAATATGTTTTGTCAGTGCGAATGTGTTAGAAATGCTGTCTAAGTCTGACTTTTAGGGCTCTATCTCGAAACATAAGTCAACCATTACAAACAACAGAAGGATAATCTACAAGCGTTTCTACTTTCTCAACTTTGGTGCTCTGTTTAAAATGATAGACGCACTTTTCTGACTTATTTTCCGCAAGAAAAGCTCTCGCCAAGTTGTCTGTTGCTATAGAAACAAAAGAGGTCCATTTTAAATGGAGATTAAGTGTGTTATGAATTAGGGGTATTCAGAGTGATTCCTCGTGTTTTTCACAAGTTGTAAGGTGAGTGGTTTTCTTCTGGTTTCTACTGTCACACCTAATTTTTTTTCTTACATTATTCCAAATTTGAATTCTTATCTCCCCCCCTCTAAAGAGTGACAATTTCAAATATATAGCATTTTCGTTTCAGTACTTTTATAGAAAATATGTTTCTTAATGATTTTTTTTTTTTTTTTTTTTTTTTAAATGACGAACTACTTTTTCGTGAGAGAAACTATATTTTAAGAAATATTAAAAAAAAAGGGATTCATTATCATTACTTTATTTTCACGTAAAATATTAAAATATTATGAACTCCGAAGATTATTAAGATTAAAATTTTTAGGAGAATGCATTCATATAGTTATTTTTAGAATTACTGTTTAGAACCATTCTTTAAATATGATCTAGGGATTGTCATAGTGACGGCAAATTTTTTCTTGAGAGGGAAGGGGTACGAGTCAAGATTTTTTTTTGATTTTTTTATTACAAAATCCATAACAAATCAACAAGCAGTTTTTTAACTTTCATATTATAAAAATTATTCGAAAACCTTTCTCTTATTACAACAAAACAATTAATAAGAGCTTATGCATACAGTTAGTTACTCTTAGCATTATTTTTGAATCACCCTTCGATAAATTTCCTAGATTTCTTACTTTATTAAATTTTGCTTGAAGTTATCAATTTTATGAAATGTATTAAATTCTCGAATTTTATTAAACACTATAGCTCTGTGCTTTTTTACAGAATACATGTTTACCTATAAAAGAATATATCATATTTAAGTACACCCTATTTTATTTTAATATTCATAAAGATTAAAATAGGATAATTCGTTATAAAGTTTGTCATTTATGTCCCTGAAAATATTCAGTGGAAATATAAAGTTTTTTCAATGGAAATAATATGAAGTAATTCATGATAAGTTCAAGTTTGCAATAAATTTAATATATAAATAACATATAGAAAGAAAAATTAATTTGGTATTTGATCAAGATTTTCAATTTCCTAACATTATTACAATGGAATTCAATCAGAAATTAAACTTGATAAAATGTTATTAATAGAGCAGTATAAGTTTAGATCGTAAAAAAAAGGGGGTACGGATATATATCTTTGTCTGAAAACCGTATTTCAAATGTTGCTGTATGCAGCAGGATTATTACATTATGGTGAAAAATTATAGGAGTTCAATACAGCAAAAAATATACTGAATAAATAATTTTTTGTAAAAAAAAATAGTATATTCAATTGATTTTATAGCTTATTTATCAGTATAATACCTTACTATAATGAGCAAATAACAATTATGTGTATAAAAATCATGATATACAAAAAAATATCCTATGTATTCAAATAATAATTCTCTTATAAGTTTCAATAATCAATTTTCAATGTATAATATCACAAAAAATGATTAAAATTTTGTTAAAGTTTTAAAAATAGAAAAATAACATTTCCCAATGCGTAGGAGCTTCTTGAACCTGTTTCTCTAAATTCGGGTAATTTTTTCAACTACTTCAGAAACATAAAATGTATCACAACAGTAAATGCAAAATATAATTCGAAATTGAAAATAACTTTTCGATTTCACATGAAAAATCTGCTTACACGTGATTCATATATATTCTTGATAGTAATTAGCATACTGATCTAAATAGAGGATGATGATTACAACAGTAAACATAATAAAGTAAATGTACTTAGATTGCATAAAAGTTTCCGTGATCCTTAAATCTGTGGAATCGAAATTTCTGTTGTCGGTTGTTGAGCAGTTACCATGGGTGCAATGGTCTGGAGAAAATTTCCTTTCTCTTCAAATCAATTTCAAAATTGAGGGAGTGGGTCCTTTGGTGGTGCCATCTATCGGAAGATTTAAAAAAGAGCTAAGACGTACTTTCATCTTCGTGGAGCTTTGATTAAAACGAAAGACTATTGCCTTAAATTCACATTGCCAAGGCATAGCGAGCTTGGCTTGTCCAAGTGTCACAAGTAATAACAAGTTTAAATGTTATAACAAGTTTAAATGTAATAACAAGTTTGAAAAGGTTACATTGGTAAAAAAAAACTTTTATAATATAAAAGTTTTTTTTTACCAATGTAACCTTTTCATTAATAACATATATTTAGTATAGAAGCTTTTATGTATAAAAAATAATAACAGAGAAATGAAAAAAATCATTAAAATTTTAAATAAAAATAATCCAAATCAAAATTTACAATCTTATAGAGATAAAATAATCATTTTAGATTTTATACTATCGCAAATTGCCATACAAAATGTATTTATAATTTCAACGGCCAAATGCACGATATACATTATTAAAATAGACCAACATATTTCTGTATTTTTAATAAAAAAAATTGCATTTACAATTATTCTTTAAATATTATTCTTTTTTTTTTATAAAAAGTATAAAATTCTGAAAGAGGAAATTATTAAACGTTAAACTAACCATTTTTATTTGCGATTGTGTAGTTTTGTAATATTCATGAATTGATTATGTATAAAAGTTAACATTTTAAAATTAAATACAGAATGAGAGTACGTACAATATGTATAATACTTCTAAAAACAGAAAAACTTTACATGTAAAAAAAGATGCAAATTTTAACAAGAAATAATGCTTACAATACTTTGATGACCAAATGAAATTAACAACTTAGAAAATTATCCTATATCTTCAAATATATTTTAATCTGAAATAAACCTCTTAGATTGAAATTAAAGTTTTTCTTTTAAGCCTACAAACTTTTTGATTCGATACTTTTATGTAAAAATTTAGAATATTAAAATACTTTAACTGGACTTCTTAAATTATTAATTGGGCTAATTCTTAATAAAGATATTCTGTGCAAATATTATTATTAAATAGACACCCCAAATGTCATTCCAATTTTGATAAGATTCTACCTAACTTAAAAATTCTAATTAGAGATTTTCTCAATAATGACAATAACAGATGATATATACTATAAGTCAGCTATAGAATTATCATGGCTATTGAAATATAAACAAAATTAATGACAATTTTGAATACATTATAAAATAAATGCATGTAAATGTCAATAGAATATGAAATGAGAAAATCATATTTAGGATAGTTTAATTAGATGATGATTCTAAATATGATTTTCTCACTTTACACTTATATATATTATATATATATATATATATATATATATATATATATATATATATATATATATATATATATATATATATATATATATATATATATATATATATATATATATATATATATATATATATATATATATATATATATATATATATATATATATATATATATATATATATATATATATATATATATATATATATATATATATATATATATATATATGCATCTTACAATTTATTCTCTCCAGATTTTAATTATTTTTTAAATGTAGACAACAGTATTTTTCAAAAATGTTTTAATAAATGGATTTTAACCGACTATTAAAATTGCTCAGTTAAATACAGTTTGGTTCTGAAAGAAGTTTTCATAAATTTTATCGAAATAAGTATTAATTTATTTTTTTAAATTTTAAGTCTTTAACAATGATTTCTAAGAACTTTGAGATTTGATTAAAAGTAAACTACAATCATTTCAATTGAATTAAGGAAATATGTATGTGTTAAATTACTAAAACTTTTCAGTACAATATATATAGACAATTTATATCATATTGTCCAACAACTTGGAGCCGTTTTACATCTTTTCTTTAAATATCTATAATGTGTTCTTATAGAGAGAAGTTCTTAAACAGAGACTGTTTGTTTTATGTATCATAAGGCAGTAACTAAAAAACTCCTTAGTACCTAAGCTCACAAATTAGATTCAAACATCCTTTTTCTTCGGTGGTTGTTAGATCAGACCAAAATTTTTCCACTCCGAAGAATGCTGTTGTTCCAATAGCCATAGTTAACTCTTAAGGCCATTGTGAACTACACAGTTTACAGTAAATATTTGCGCAATATGCATTTTACAAGCAAATTTCAAAGTATCTTTCCAGTATATTTTTAACATTATTTCTCGATATAGATATATAATTATATTATTTCTGTATGCGTATACTATGTTCTGCATTCTTAATGTTATTTCTCTATAGATAACCTATGATATTATATCTCTATTTTAAGCATAGATGCCTTTCGATGTGGGTGCCTGAGAGTTTTCGGAGTTTCCTCCCTTGCATAGATATTTGCAGTCTATTTATTAAAAACTACATTACTTTAATTATTCACTTATTAAAGTAACCTCTCTTCAGTTAAAGTTCAAACGAGTAAAATTACAATAATTTGAAAGACTATAATAAATATATAACTATGTATATATTCTTCAACAATCATAAAAAGAAATGAAAAGTAATAACTGCTTTTTGCATGTAAAGTATGGAAAGTAAAAATGTTAATTCTGTTTATTAATTTAATTTATTTAAGCTCTTATAATAGCAGAAGATACTTGCA
Source organism: Latrodectus elegans (assembly GCA_030067965.1). NCBI lineage: Eukaryota > Metazoa > Arthropoda > Arachnida > Araneae > Theridiidae > Latrodectus > Latrodectus elegans. The sequence continues at coordinate 75,618,629 of CM057820.1, read as the reverse complement.
GATTAAAGAATACAAATTAAAAAATTTATTAGTTGATAAAATTCTTCATTTACAACAAAAAATCTTTTATATGCAAATAATTTTAAATGTTAGAAATTTATGTATTGTGTCAGTAATAAAAATTGCATCTGAATTATTTACTGTAGTAATTTGTTTATCTGTTTTACAGAAGCAATTTTCATACACTTTTACTTAAAAATACTGTTTAATTGCTAGTACTTTAAATTCAATTCATTTTATTAATACATCTTTTGTTTTTACTTCCCCGTGAGGAGTTATTTCATCAAGTAAAAATATTTAAGGTCAATTTTGCAAACAATTGAGTTATATAGAAGAGTAAAATCATGTATATGAAGTAAAATACCATAACTTATCTGAAAGGCAAATTCCTATATTCGGATAGGTGCTAAATATTCTGGTTTACATGTACAATTCTTTATTTTTTTTAAAAAAATATTATTTTATATTTATGTTCATAACTATGTAATTTTATAGTATATGACATCTGTATATGCATTTAAATTTCCTTTTATTACACAAATGATTTATATAAAAATTAAAATTCTATCAAAAGATTAGATATTTTAAAAAATTTATATAAAACAGTAAACTATAATTAATTATTAAATATAGGTTAGTTTAGTATATATTACTGGATAAATTATCGTTAAAATGATTTCAACATTTGAAAATTGTGGATTCGGTACTGAAGTTAACATAAACGATGATAGATGATGTCTGTTAAGACCTCCATTTTATAATATAGATGGCGCCTCTACTCACCCAAGGGAGGGATCTGTTTATGTAATTTTGTAAGAAGTAACTATAACATTAGAAGGTGACCGACGGGCCTGCCGTCGATCTTCCGTTATCCCTTTTTAATGTTTCCGTTATTCCTTTTTAATGTTTAAATAAATGTTGTTTTTATTAAAGTATACATTCCACTTAAATTATTTAATTAGTAGGACAGAGCTCCTACAGTGCCCATGGATATTGATTAATCGCAGGGTTATATTTATAAGTTGAGAGATAAGATAGCAAAATTAAGAAATTTCGCGATCAAAATTCAACTTCTTAACTATACACTGTCTTTAACTATACTTTTTCCATGAAGATATATTTAATGATTTATTCGAGCATAAGAAATATACTCAATTGTAATCCTTTGTGTGAAAGAAAAATCAGTTATAATTTCTAAGAATTTATAATCGACATTATATATAAAGTAATAAAGAATTTATTAATAAGCAGCTGTGATCATTGAGAAACAAATTATACAATTACATACTATTTAGAATTTTTAACTAAGAAAAATCAATTGACTGTAAAAAAAAAAAAAAAAAAAAAAAAAAAAAAAAAAAATTATAAATTTAATTTTATACAATGCAATTTTTAAAAAAGATAAGTAAATGAAAATCAATCTGGAGTTAAATGTTGAACTTCCGTATAATAAAGCAGGATATTCCTAAATAATTAAATAAAAAAATATAAAAAAAAATCGTTAAAATTTCTTTCATTAAATGATCTTCGATGCTCAGTCACTAAAATGCACCGTACACCTCATTTCTTCAAAAAACCAGCTTTGTCACCCTACAAAAATTTCCTTTCGCTCCATGGAATTTCCAAGAAAGTGAAAGTGAACGTATTTCTTGGAATAACTTTTGATAAAGCCATTATTTGGTTACGCTTTTTAGAACATGTTATTTCCTCAGAACGTAACATTGATAATTAGTTATATCCAAAAATAACTAAAAAATATAAAGTCTCATACTTTTTCTATTATCCAGCCTTCTTAATGCCACTTTCTTTAACCTTTACTTAGTAAATGTGAACCTTGAAACAGTTCTAAGCAAATGGCCGAGGACGGCGGCGCCGCCGATCGACCCCCGGAGGGTCTCCGTCACCCCTGCCGGAACTTACCGGCAATATTATGGACATTGCGGATGCCAGCTACTCCAATGAATTATCCTATATCGATATTTCTGTGACTCCGTTACCTGTGCTTATGGATTATGGAGACTTTCCTCCCCTAATTGCACCTAGTGATCGTGCTAAGGATATGCCCGGCCCCAAAGGCCCGTTTCAGAGCCATCAACTTATTGTGCAAACTGTTCGTTTTCCTCACGTGTCAATGCCTGGACTACCTGGTTCTATGCAGGGCCAACTAATTAATGACAAATCTCCAAATGCCTCTGCTGATGGTGACTATCCAATCACTTCTGAAGTGCGTTCGTACATACAGAGTGCAATAAAAAGTGTACACTTCTCGGACAGCTCTGACATTACAGTGGCGTCACTCTTCATCTCCCCGACCTCCAATTCATCACTTCTGTCTGTTGACATTGAAAACCTAGCAGCACTCAATTTTAAGATCATCCTCGCTGGGAACCTCAATAATAAACACCAGAACTGGGGTTGCAATTATGCAAACAGTACTCTAGAAAAGTACTAAAATCCCTTATAAACAATACCGACTTTACTATTTTTAAACCCGATAAACCCACTCATTTCGGCCCTACACATGCAAATTATGCAGATCTAATGCTCTCCAGGGGTATCCAACCACCCATGAAATTATCAACAATCGAGGAGCTCCCGTCCGATCACTACCCAGTGCTAATTTTCTTCAGCAAAAATAATCAGCAAGAAAGTGATTGGCAAAAAACCTGCCACAATTGGAGTAAGTTTAGAAATAAAATTATCTGTTTAATTCCAGATAAAGCCTTTCAATTAACTGATGACCCATTCCAACTTAAAGAAAATGTTAATAATTTTACTTCTATTATAAATACTGCTCTCAATCACAGTAAATTCACCAAAATGAATCATCAAATAGAATACTTGCCAAACAATAGAGTTGATTTAATTAAAAAAAGAAATTAATTAATTAAAAATTCATAATAGAACCAGATCTCCAGTGATTAAAAATCAAATTAATGCCTTAAAGCGAATAATCAAAATTAAAATAGCCTTACATAACCGTGACTCATGGAATGCATACCTCACTAATCTCAATGTGGAGGATGGATCCTTCTGAAGAGCAGCTAATAAAAGGAGTGTGTACCCGCCACTCATAGATGGCGCCAAAGTAGCAATCACAAATTTTGAAAAAGCGGAATGTTTGGCAAACAGTGTTGAAAAACAATTTCAACCAAACAACTTCAGTAACCCACAAAATGACCAGCAAATCTTAAACACAATAACTAATTTCCTGACTAACAACATTAATAATCAGCCTTTCATTAAAACACCTGCTTCTCAGAAATTGAAGAAATTATTAAAAAACTCAAACCCAAGTAAAGTCCCGGTCATGATAATATCAACAACAAAATTATGAAACAGCTCCTTATTAGAGCAATTTGCTTCCTGCCTGCAATTATTAACAGTATACTGAAAACAAGCCATTTTCCAAAAGTGTGGAAAAGGGCAGTTATCATTCCGCTCCACAAGAAGGGTAAAAGCAAAAATCTCCAATCCAATTATAGACCAATTTCTCTTTTGCAAACTATGGCCAAGATTGGCGAAAATATTATTCTTAATAGATTACTGGCTTTTGATGAGGCCAACAAAATTATTATTCCTCAACAATTTGCCTTCCGTAAAAAACTTTCTACCACCCACGAACTACTCAGAGTAGTAAAAAAAATTTCAAAAGGAATCGCGTACAAAAAATCCATGGCAGGTATATTCATTGATATAGAAAAAGCGTTCGATAGAGTTTGGCATCATGGTCTAATTTACAAACTAATTAAATTCCATTTCCCCACGCAATTAATTATTTAATTAATAATTACCTCTCCAACCGCACTTTTACTGTTAGAGTAGGAAAAAATATCTCTCTGGACCGACCTATTCTTGCAGGCGTTCCGCAAGGATCCCTGCTGGGTCCTCTGTTATTCAACATCTATATCAATGATATTCTGCAACACCAAAATATTATGCTCTGTTTGTTCGCGGATGATACTGCCGTTTTGTCACTAGCTCTCTCTACTGGAAAATCCATGCTACCCTTACTGAACAACTCATGGCCATTGAAGAGTAGCTTAATAAGTGGAAAATTAAAATAAATCCAAACAAATCCACTGCTGTCATTTTTACTAGGAAACGTACTCTACCTCCCTCCTCCCCTCCCAGATTCAACTAAGCGGTTTTTCGGTCCCCTGGTCAAAGAAAGTCGAGTACCTCGGTCTTACGTTAGATAAAATATTTATCTAGAATGCCCATATCAATAAAATCATGAATAAATTTATTTCTGCCAAAACTTCACTTTACCCCTTAATTGCCTACAAATCGAAGCTCTCCATGGCTAACAAGATATTGATTTATAAATCATACCTTCGCTCTCTTATCACCTATGCAGCCCCAATCTGGGGTGGTGCTGCGGAAACGAACCTGAAATCTCTTGAGGGTCAGCAAAGTAAATTTCTTAGACTGATCACTCAATCAGTCTTCTACATCAGAAACGAACACACCAGAAACAATTTGGGTGTCCTTCCCCTATCAAGATACATCCAATTCCTTGCTTTTCGCTTCTACAACAAACTTTATGAAATTGATAACTCTGAAATTCAAGCAATTGAAAACTACAGTCCCAAGAACTTTCCAATTTCCACAGACCAAGGGCGGTTCTGTGGGCTAAACCACATTCAAACTTATCTATTCGCCTCCCAGAAAGTACAATTAAATAATTTCTTCTTCTTATACTTGAAAAAAATATATAAATATATAAAAAAAGGGAAACAAAATTTTTTATATTTATATATGCATATGCAATAGAATAAAAAAATATTTTTGTCTTTATATAGTTATATTAATACTATGTATATAAACTGTAATTTAAAAATATTTTCTTGACTTGTTCGTAATGTGTATTCAAATTTTTCTTTTTTATGTTTATTCAATCTCATGCAAAGAACTCTCGTTGGGAGCATTTTAACCAAAGCAAAATATTTTCTTAAATTTTTTGTTTAAATAATCTTATGTTTTGAAATCATTATGTTAATCTCAACTAAAATTAGGTGTGGAAAAATTCCTTAGATATAGAATGTACATGGCCTTTTAGGCTAGGAACCTAACAAACACTAGATCCATTCTTCTTCTCTAAGCAAAACAATACGGTAGACAGAATGATGGCGCCGAACACGTGCTTAAGTACTGGAAGTGTGAAGCAAGACAAATGGATGGGGGACCTTCTACGCGGGTGATTTTCACCCTGCCCAGGTGTGGCCGAGTTATTTAGACGCTTGGGCTATAGAATGTCGAGTACAGATGTACTTAAAAATCCTTAAAATTTTATGTATTTAGCTCGAGTATATAATTGTATGGTAAACAATAATTTTTGATAGTATATTGATAATATGACATAAAATTATAATATGGAAACGCACTATTAATATTGTCAAGGGCATATGCGTATATCAGAAAATATTGAATGGGAATACCATAAAACTTTATACCTCGTAAAAATTGTAATTTTTAAGTATTCTTCTAATACTTAAAAATAAATTTTTATCTATTTAAAAATATTTAGATATATATACGTTTATTAATTAATTTTCATTTTTTTTTCTAAAAATAATCCATATTTCTTATGCTAACAATTGTTTTTCATTCTAGAATATTTGTAAAGCTTATAAAATTATCTATTCATACCTACATATATATTAAATGATAAACATTGCTAACAAATTTTAATAAATTGTAAAAATGTAAAGCTTATATTCATTCGAAATAATTCCTAGTATCCAGAAATTTTTATTTTGGCGATTAATCGCCAAACTATGTAAAGATTGTTTTATTATTCTAATTTTTGTGGTAAATGCGTCCCGCCTATTTCACTCTGGTTGGCCGACAGAAATTATTCGCCCTATGAATTCATAAAGGGGAAAAACAAATCTGTAAGTTTGTCAATGGGTAAAATAAAAATTGAGATGTTTCTGACTACATACTTATAATTTACTTATTTCGTAATTTGGTGTACTAATATTTTTTTTAATGTGGTTTTAAACATTCTTGGACGCATACACGTTTTATATTTTAAATCATTGCTATCGTAAAAATTCTGTAAATGTTCTCAAAAAAATTACAAATTAAGAATTGACATTTATGACAAGTTTTCACATGTAATTTCTCAGAAACAATGGCTGCCTGTATTCTTCGCTATTTCGAAATAAACGATATGAGAAAATGAAATGCCAAATATTTAAATTTTTATTTTTGTTTTAACAATTAACAAAAAATAAAATCTAAATTTTAATAATAAGTGGATATATATAAAGAACAACTTACAAATTTTGGAGAAAAATATATAATAATGTGTGTATATTTAAACTAATATCTTAATGTGCATATATACTCCAAGTACAAAAAAAATCGACCTGTATTATTCTTCTAAGATCTTTTTCCGATCAAGCCTTCCTGACAAGATAATTAACTTAATAATTTTACCAAAAACTTGTTATTTCATATTTTAGAGCTGAGATTATAATATCTTCCATGGCTCGTTGATTGCACACTTCTATTATTTGCATACGTATCCCCATTTATGGTATTGGTGTGCTTAACCTGATTACCATTTGTAACTGTGAGTTACATACATGCGTTAATATGATTATGGCGTATAAACATTGTATACATAAATGAAATTTACCTCGTGTTTAAAAAAAATAGCAACTTTTATGAATGCTATATCTAGAAAATATATAAAAGACTATGATAATGATTTTACATGAAAAATACTAAAGTATATAATACTTTTGCATTATATATTTTAGTATTATTTTTATTTTATAGATACTTATAAATTTGTAACCCTATATACAATACTTTGTGAATAAAGAATACGTGAAAAATGCATGATTTCTAAAGCAATTAAGCGAAAATACTTGTAGAAGTTATAAAAAAAAATTTACACTTAAGATAATTTGGATTTAATGCTAAAAATTTCAAAATGAGTATACTGAATGAACTTGAATATAAAATTACATATTTCTAAGAAATTAATTAACAGTTCGGAAAACTCGACAGCAATTTGTGTTCTTGATAAATTTCCTGGTTTATTTAAGAAATTGTTATCCATTCATTAATTTAAGATTTACTTGCCTCTGAAAAGCGAAAGACTATTCTTATCTTAATTTTTTAATATAAATGTTTATGACTAAGAAACATAAAATGTTGCCGATAAAGATTTAAGAACCTGTTTTTTGATTGTAAATGCTAAGAAATCTTTAAAGTTAGCACCAATTGAGATAAGAAATAGTGAGTAAACACATTCAAAAGATTTTTTCTCTATCTGTAGATAAGACAATTCCTTGAATGTGAGCTGATATAGTCTATCAAATATATGTTTTTTGCTCATTGAAAAAAAAGGCATGCAATTAGAATGAAAAATATTCTAGCCTTACAAAGTATAATATAAAAACTCTATCGAAATTTTTTAATTGCTTTTATATTTATTTCTATTTCATACTTTGAAGTAATTGTTAATATAAAAAGAAGAAAGACTTTTAATGCGTATTTTAATAAAATAAAAAAAAACTAATATTATGTAGATATTATGACATTTAACTGTGGCTTAATGTCTTCAACCGCATACTGTCTTGGTATGTACGCAAAAAAAATTATATTTTTGATTTATTGAATATTAATATATAATGAATACATATTTTTCATTATTGCATTTATTGAATATACAGAACATCAATGCAGTACATCTAATACCACCTTGATGTGTAGTAGAATGTATCAAATCTTTGTTATAAAATAAGAAATTCAAAATTGGCAAAAGGGAACATGAGTAATTAAATTTAAAATAAAATGCCACTTTCAAGTCAGAAAAGATTACTAAATAATATATAGAATAAAACCTTAATTCTTCAAATTTCCATTAGAATACTTAGCTTGCACATTCGATTTTAACACAATGGTTATAATATGTGATAGAATATATAATTATATTTTTAACATTGGGAAATATACTTGGCATCAAATGAATTGCAGAATAAGTATAATTTCTTGCAATAAAGTTATTTAGACATTAAGAATTCTTAGTTAAGTTGAGTTTTGTCAGGAGAAACCCTCCTAGATAGTGTATATTATTTAAATAGTGTGAAAGAGAAATTCCAGAAAACTCACAAGCACTCACCTTTATAAATGAGCGTATAAACAGCAATAGTGCAACACCCAATTCTTGTTATCCAACAGTGGCTGGAAGCAAACCCAGGACCTTCCATTCTGAAAAGCACTGGCTTATGATCGTGCTTCAGTAATCTCGAAAAATGGTTGAAAATTCAAATGAAAATCGCTAAAATTAGTGTAGCCCATAACCAATTTATCATTTAAAATCAAAATGATATTGTATTTTTCCCATGTTGCGTTTTCATCAAAGAAATTAAAGTTGTAGGATAAGCTGTAATAAACCTCTAAGTCAAGAAAAATTTTTGAATAAATTATGAAAAGAAATCAAATTAGTATCAATAATTATGACGGATATTTTATCTTCTCCACAGAGAAAACAATGTCTTTTTATTTTTCATATTAAGTAAAAAGAAGTCATTAATTTTTTTTCTTATTTTTTCATCGTGTTACAAAAAAAAAATTTTTTTTATTTTAAATTATCATAATCAGATTTAAAACTGCTACCTAAGTTTTCATTTTGAACTCTATCTATGTGTTAGGTTTCTTAAAAAATAGAGAATTAATTCAGAGAGAAAATATGTGCCTAAAATATACTGTTTTTCAGATGACTATTACGTTTCAAATGATTTTCTTGATTTTTTTTTTTTTTTCAATCCATAGTAATTCGTGTTTTAAGTTTATCTGTTTTTACAACTTCAGTTTATTGTACAAAAGAGAAAATTTTAAATGTAATGATTTCTTCTATTGTTACACAAAAAAATTTACTCAAAATGAAATGTGTTGAAATATTGGGAAAAAATTATGTTCAAATACTAATCACACGCACAGCCACTTTCAGTTAGCGGTTACATTTTGAAAACAGAATAGCAATTGAAAACAGAATAGCAACTTCGTAATTTAAACGCGAATCTAAATAACGAAGAGTGAAATATTAATATTAGATCGGTTCAGTGAACAAGATAAGGAGTCCACCATGGCTTCATAATTCTATGGTGCGCTTTACAATTCGGGTTCCTTGTTCAATTCCCATCCTAGTTAAACAATATGAGAGAAGAGTGCTGCGATTTGCTGTTTCGTAATTTTTCACGTTTTTTCCCCCTTTTGACACGTGAACCAAAGAAAAATTCTTATGGGTGTCTATAATTTGTTGATATTCAATTACCTCTCAAAGGATTTTTAACTGTTAAACTGTTTGCTACGTAGAGTCATACTGAAAGACACTTGATATACAAGAACTTATTTCAACAATTAAAAATTCTTTTCTAAATGGTTCACTTTATATTAAACAAAATGATATGCAAAATAAGCATAAATTACCTTTCTGAAAAATCTTAAATTTCATTACAGAATTACATTAAATTTTCCAAATATAAACTATACATATTATTATTTCAATACATATTACTAGCACAAATTATATCTCGAAAAATTCTTAAACTGCATTATAGAATAAAAATCAATTTTCCGAAAGTTATGGGGGAAATAATGGGTATTATTATTTCAGTTTGAGAAATTTCAGCAATTTCACAATCATAAATATTCTTTTATACCTTCCAATGCTGCAGCTAATTAAGTGCAGATTAATATAATAAGTAATAAAAAAGAGTTTCACACAAATTCTTTTTTATAAATTAAATAAAATTAATAACATTATTGTTTAAATATTTAAAACTTAATTTCTTTTAAATTTTTCTGTGTAATTAAAACTGTTAAATTTTCTGAAAATTAAGACAAAACGTGTGACCATTGGAAGAGTACTCAAAGCTTAATTGCACACAGTTAAAGATAAAATATTTTCTTTTAAGTACAAAAAAAATTTCGATTTTCATAAATATTTTGATGGAAATCTTTTACTATGAATAACATTTACTTTTATTAACAAAAACATTTTATACAACTACATGAGAAAATTTAAAATATTGCGCCTGAACTTTTCCAAATTTTAACTCTGTTATGACGAAACTTCAGATCGGAAAGGGTTTTCGAAACAGTCTTTTTTGATTTTACTGTTTACTCAGAATTTTAATCTGTTATATATTGAATATATAAAAAAATTTACAAGAAGATTTTTGTTTAGTGATTTTAAAAATATTGTGAAAGAGAAATTTTCATTCAAATCAACTCTTTTTTAAACAAATTATCATCTCTCTTCACTTAAAAACTGAAAAAGAAGATTAAGAATAATTATTCGTTCACTAGATATTTAATAGGTCACAGGGTACCAATAAAAAAGAACATTGTGTATTTGACATTTCAATGATTCAATTTAAAACTCCGCATATAAAACTACGTTTTTATGTAAGCTAATAGAATATATGTACATGTATGTATTATTATTATCATTGTATCTTCGATATGAACTTCAATAGTAAGTAATATTGCACTGAAAACATTATATTGTACTTTGTGAATATTAAAATTTTTCATTTAATTCCTTATTTTTTTCAATTCCAAACAAATTTTTCACAGAAAATTTATGTGAAATTTCCTGAACAATAGAATAAATGTAAGTGAATTTTGAAGAATATTTTACTATATTATCGTAAAAAATTAATAATATTTTTCAGTATTTTAAAAAAAATGTTATGTGTTATTATTATCAAATTAATCAACTGTCTTAGTTCCCTTTTTTTATTAATCTTTTGATATGCAGGGAACTGAAATTGGAAAAATCTGATATTCGAATTAGAAAATTTAGGGCATTTTTAGTTGGATGTTTTATTTATATAGATTTATATGAATAAAACTATCATATGAAAAGGATATTTTCAAAATTGAAATAAATTGTATACCAAATAAGTCTAATATTAATTATTTATCATTTAATGTGCTTATGAAGTTGTTAAAATATGTAATGAAATGTTCATTTTACAACAGTTTACTTTTTAGATGTACTTTATTACAAGAGACAGCTTTTAGTAAATATTTATAAATTCAGCAAAAATTAAAATTCACTTGAATTCAGTCAGTATAACCTTCACTAATTATTAATATTATGTGATATGTCTTTTTATGTTATACTTAATTATGATATTTTTTCCTAAATTTCTCTAACAACAACGTTGTTATGGATTTAAAAAAAATAATAAAGCTGTAAAATGTGGAGTACAAAAAGAATAACAATCAATGTTTCTATGCTTTATGTTTGAAAGGCTAGTATGCATGTAAAAATTTTAATCGATATTACTAATTTTCTGAAAAGGAAACATATCAGAAGTTATTGTAGGTAAGTTATTAACCATAACTAATAATAAAAAACAATATGATCGATTTGTCGCAAATATCGCTCTTTTAATGTCAGTATCCAAAGAGATATTAGTCTTATTTTGATATTTTCATATCATACATTTTACTTAAAGAACATTCCCCGTGGTTCTATTTCTAAAAATAGAAAGAATATTTCTAAGGTCTCGCGCAGTTACTCTGAAGAAACTTCTTTGGAGGCCAGCTTCTTCTATCAATCAATCATTCGTCCCCTAGAGTAATTCTTGAAAGTCACACCCTTACTAGAGCACTAGGGGCATTGAATACAAAACATGAATGGGCAAATGGATAAATAGATGTTTGGCTTTATTTCATCATTTATTTCGCCAAATGCTCCCAATCTTCTGAATTTTAGCCAAAGTCTGTTATCCCCAGTGCGCGTGGTTTACAATTCGCATTGACTTTCGCGACTTAGTGTTGAGACATTAGTGACTCTTGCGGTCTGCTATAGGAGTTATCAAGACTCGAAAGGATATATTTTACAGCAAGTAAGAATTTCTAGTGTCATTTTATATTAAATAAATTTGATTAATAAGGAATAATGTACTTTTTGTCTTATTCAAGGAGTATTTAAAACAAAAAATTTGTGTAAATAATTAGTGCTTGATTCTCGCCTTATAGATTTCGAAAAATCGTCGTAATAAGTTTGTTTACTTGAAGTTCGTTTATTTTTCATTTAAATATAATAGATTTTAATATAGTAATCTTATTAGATTAGATTTTAGATTAGATCTTAGATTAGATCTTAGATTTTAATATAGTAATTTAAATTTGTAATTTAGAATGATTTATAATTTTGTTTTTACTTAAATTCATGCGTTTGAAGTATTGAATGAAAAATTTTGGTTCTAGGAAATTTGAAGTTTCATTTTGAAAATTAAAATAATATTTTAATTGTATTTGATATTAAAATAAATTTATAATTAGGCGTATTAACTGGATATTTTTTAAATCACATATTTTTTTTTAGAAAAACAATATGTGATTTAAAAAAGAAAAAAAGTATGCGCGATATAATATCGAAAACTATATTGCAAGGACATGTTTCAGTTTGGAAAGAATTGTTTTCTTTCTGATATAAGCATAATTTTCCCTCAAAAATTTATTTTTACAAATAACTGAAGGCTATAAAATTCCCTTCTGATCAATCTGAAAAGTTATAATTTTCGTACATCAGTGCGCAATAAATGTCGCTGTATTATGAGATTTGCAAAAACCAGACTTGTTATATAATGAGGTACTAATATTCTATTTCGACAAAGCATATTTATTTTAACAAGATGCCAAAGTTTTGTCGAAACTTACCGACAAAACTCTGGATTCAAAAATCATTTAGTATGTATAAGTTTCTTATAGCCTGCACACGTTGATCACAGTATTTATACTTCTCATTCGATCATGTGCTAATCGCCCACATAAGAGTCTCCTCTTACATTCCTATAATATTTTTTAATGTGAATCCTCATTTATATGAATTTGTTTGAAATTCTTAACTTATAAATAATATTATATTAGCAACATTTTATTCAACCTTCAAAACTGATGTTAGAAATCGGGACTTAATGACTTAATTTTTTATAATTATACGAGCATATGTTTCAAAATAAAAAGATGAGTTTTCTGAAAATTGTGAATAAAAATTAAGGTTAATATTTAAGTATGTTCTAATGTTATAATCATATGTAGATCTCATATATGTTCTTTATATTCCTAATTTCATGTCCGTAATTTAATCAACAATTCTCACGTGTACATTTCATACCTTATACATATACATACTTACCGTTACCTTATTTATTGATCATTAAAGATAATAATGATAACAATAGTAAGAAGAAAGTTTAAAAAATGCACATTAAAGATTATTTATAATTACGGGTATTAATTTTTTTATAATTATTACAATAATTTCATTTTTAAGGAATGGGTTTTGAGCCTTCATATTTAGTAATAAAAATCTGGTTTACTAGCAGCTAGACACAGTTTTGATACTATGTATTTTTCACTTAACGAAATAGTACTAAGAAATTCATTCTATTCATGCGAGATTTTTCTCACATAAGTTTATTTAACTCACATTTATTTACCGTATTTTTCTCACGTAAGCTTATTTAACAATTAAGGTCTATAAATAGGTTAAAAAAGACGTCTTTTAAAATTCACTTTTCTTATTTAGAACATCAGTGGAAAATATTATTAACGTATATTTTAATGATGTATAATATAAATATTCTTAAAGCGATACATACAATATAAATGAATAAAAACTTCCAATTATGTCGTGCATATATATATATATATATATATATATATATATATATATATATATATATATATATATATATATATATATATATATATATATATATATATATATATATGTATATATATATTAAATGTGGGCATATAAACGCAAATAAAATAAAATGTTGTTTAAAAAGCTAAAAAATTAACTAAAAGATAAAATTAAATTTTTAAAAGTTTAAAAAAATTATATAAAGTAATTTAGGTTGACCTTATGAAACCAATTATTATCAGTTTTTTAATCAGTATTCACTAAATTCCAAATTAAGATCAGATAAACTTGCTTCTTTAAAAATCAAATTTAAATAAACAAAAGTCAATTTCGATGAGCCTTAGCAATCAAGCTAATAATTTGGCTGAAGCCAGTTTTATTATTGCCTGGAAAACTTCTAGTGCAAAACGCCCTGATGGAGAGGAAGAGTTTATGAAAAAAAAAAAAACTTGGAAGATATATTTTAAGTTTTAGATCCGAATGATGCAGCATTTCACAAAGTTGTGTCACAAATTCCAATTTGCGACACACAACCTAACGGCGCATAGCTGCAATTATTACATCGCTTGAATATAATTTAAAAAATGATTTGAAGAACTGTATTGCCTTCAGCTTAGCCTTTAATGAAGTGACAGATTTCACAGATCTTCCTCAAGTGATAAATTTCATACATTTTCTTTCACTTGACTTCGTTGCTAAAGAAGAATTATTATATTTAGTAGCACTTTCTTTAAGAGAGAGTCAACTTATGGCGTTTATAAAATGCATTAGAGATTCCTTAAGGAAAACTTTTGATGTGCCTCTTAATAAACTTGTAAGCACTGCAACTGTTGGAACTCCGGCAATTGGGTAAAAAGTCGTTCTTACTAGGCTTTTAAGAAAAGATTCTCAAATTTCCCAATTCATACCGATTGACTACATAATTCACCGACAACATCTCGTTATAAAATATGTAAAATATCTTGATGTATTGTAAACAGTGTTACTCATTATAAATAACATTCGCACGAATGCAAAAAATCATATCTGCTTGGGTTGATAAGAGAACATTCACTGGGTATTGCACTGATTAAGTTATCATCAATTTTGCCCCTTTTTTGTGCCAATAATCTTTAGAGCAAGGATATTTCATTGTATATATTAATTTTTTCTGTTCACTATCATTTATAAATGAATAAATTTTATCCTTAATTCTAGATCTATTGTGAAAAGGGATTCAGACGGATTTTTCGCACATAGTGGTCCATATTCGTGTTTACCAAGGTAGAAAACATAGAAAACTTTCAAGCATTATTCCCGACAGAAAAACGTGCAGAAGGCAGAAACTCAATTTCCATTTTTTGTTTTCAGCAGTGGTAAGTATCGAACTCGGAATCCTTTGCTTTAAAGAGAGGAGGGAAAGGATAACTCACAAGTATTTAGCCTAAAAGAAATGCGTGTAGAAGTCAGAAGCGTTAAACTTATAACTAGACCATGATTAGCTCTATTTACGCATTTGTATTGTTCTAATAATAGTGTAAGCCATTCGCATAAAATTTTTTATTAATATTCCCGAAGCATTTAAAGTTAAATTCAAACCCGTTGATATACTCTTGTGGGGATAATTGCTTGCTTTTCCTGTGTATACCACATGGCAAAAATTACAAAATGCACTATTTTTAATAATGAAATAAAAATAAGGAGTGGGTATTTTAACTGTAAATTATAAAGAAATTTCCTTATCATTTCTTTCAGATAGTAAATATATGTTGTAAATGACATTAAACCATTTTTTTAATATCATTTTTTTTGTTTTGTTCATTATTTGCAACGGAGGTGATTTGACTTACTTTAATAACTGCCTTATTATATTGATTTTCATATCTTATGCAGGACAAGGATTTTTTTTTCTTTTTTTGAGTTTTGTAATCACTATTCTGATTTTATTTTCTAATTCAGGTATGTAATGCTCATTTTCGTTGCAGGTATTTGATGTACATTTTCCTAATTAAAATTGAATCATGCTGAAAAACATATAAGCAAAAATGTGAAAAAGCTGATTTATTTTAAAATCTTTTAATTCCTTATTGGGCTTGAAATATCTTGCATATAAAAACATATCTTGAAATATTTCATGCTTGAGAAAAAAAATTTGCAAATTTGTATGTTACTTTCTCTAGGTTTCTCACTTATAATTTAAACATGCTAAGTGCTAATTCAGTTCTTAATGTGAATATTTTTGTTTTCATAAGCCTTTAGTCATTAAAGAATTCAAAATTAAACTGATTCCATTTACTTTAGTAAATTTTCTTTTCATAAGTTCAAATATACTTTCTTTCTTTTGATTTTATTTCGTTTAATGACTTTTTAAGTAAGCTGAGTAATTTTTCCTTACAATCAAATAAAAAAGTTGTTGACAACATTTGTCTTTCATACATTGTATGAAAACAGAAGCTTTTTAATATATAGGTACTGTATTCTGGTCACATTTACCCAAAAAAAAGCCTTCATTTCAATATTCAATTATCTGCGAATGTAAAAGCAGTAGGCATTATACAAAAGCAATTTTATTTTATATTGACGATGATTGTATATCTTTACTCATGTAATTTTGTGTGTTATTGACTATTTAATTTTTTAAGGTGATTAGTATTAAATAAAATATCATAGCTTAAAGCTTAGTCATTTAATTTCTATCCATAAATTTTTGGTTAAAAATGCATACGTTTTGGATTGTAAAATATAACTAACAGGCTAAATTACATTCAAAAATAAAACCCAATCAGAAACATTTTCTTTATTACCTATAATTATTGTCAATAAAATTAAGTTTTGTCAAACACTCTTTTACTTAATACTTTTAATTGTTTTATTACTTTTTTTTCATAGTGCATTTTATCTATTTTAGGTAGTAAAGTTTGCCAAAAACTTTATATTTTAGATACCACGAAGAGGGCATCTTTTGTTTGGAGTTCTATAAATTCACTGCATTATTCTCCTGATTGCTTCTAGACGGTGAGTATCCAAATACTCCTAACGAAGATCAACAAAACTCTAAAAATATAATATAACCGGAAAGAATGTTTATGTAAAGCATACGGGTAAATTTTAATATATACCAATCTGAATGTGCAAAACATTAGTCGTATTTGTTCCAAATAGCTTAGGAACTAAAATTTTATTTGTACATTATTAAAAAAATATAATATAAATACCAAAATAAATATCTGTTATGAATCAATGATAATTCCCAGAAAAATGAAATTAAAAATAACATGCCAAGGATAACAAAATAAATAGTCGGATTGAATATGTCCACATAACATTAACAGAAGAAAAAAATAACCCTTTTGTAAAAAGGTGCGAATTCAATCAGAGCGGCTAAAATATAAATCATAGTTCGTAGTCTTAATAGCCCTCGTGTGCAAAAAATGAACGTTGAGTGATAACCCAAACAAATTAAATAATTAGAGTTAAGTCTTCCAGAATATATCGGTTATGAAGTCATAGGCTCAGCATTTTATTTAACAAAAACATTGCCTTTTGTTTGTACGATTCTCTTCCGAGAAAAGAAACTTGGCTTGGTCTACCACGGGCTCCTTTAAGAGTAAATATTAATAAAAATATGACTCTTTAAAAAACGTGTAGGAAAAATAAATTGTTTTAAAATTATAGTGTATAATTACTGTAAATAGAATACAAAAACTTTTATCCTTCAAAAAATCTTCAAAATTTTACAGAAATCTAATCTAAAGACGTTGATGAAATATTCTTTTTGAACCCTTTTAAGTGAATCAAGACAAGATTTTAAAAATATTTAGCAAAATTAGTAAATTACATCAGCGTATCCTCCCCCCCCCTACTTTCATTAATAACATTGCATGTCACTCAATAAAATCTTTATTTTGTAATTTAGAACAAATATTTCTGATGTGAAAAAATTTAAGGTAAGAAAATGTTAACAGAAATTCATTAGTTGCTGTGTGAAAATTTTATGTATACTACAATCACTATAACAATTTTTTTTTTTTTGTCGAAGATGTCTGCTGTTAGAGATCTCTGCCGTGAATTTGAAAGAAGGGTAACGGGCTGTCCGAATTGCCTTCTTTACACAATTCAAAGAGATTGCTGGAAGGAGGACGCCACAGAAAAAATTCACTCGGAGGATGGTACAACATTTTTTTATTTTCAATCCAGAGAGAATCTTTATATGTAATTTTAAAAGAACATTTGCTTCGTATTATATAATTTGTTTATGTTCTCAAAGGAACCTAAGTGATTTTCTTCTATCTTAAATTGTAGTTCAGGTTTCTAATATAAAAAAGGAATTTAAGGGCCTAAAATGTGTATCAAAATATAATAAATTTAAAAGCTTTATATTATTTTCATGTAAAATTCTGTCAAAATTAGAGAAAATTAGATTTTTTGGTCTGCTTGCAGTTTCATAACCAATAGAAATCGGAAGATTTCTGCATATCTGGAAAACAGCGTTGTTATGGGATAATATGAGGAAAAATTTGATTACTTGCGTATGTGTGTGTATATATATATATATATATATATATATATATATATATATATATATATATATATATATATATATATATATATATAATTCCAGTCAGTTAATTGTTGTCATTCTGATAAGTATGTATAAATATATTAGAGTATGTGTATTTATTATGTACGAGATTATCAATACATATTTATTGCTTATTATGTAAAAGTATGAATCCGAGTGGCTTTGTGGTGACGATTCTCGCTCCCAACGGATAGGTTCTTTATTCCGTGATCGATCTGAGCAAGTTCGACTCAGCTTTTCATCCCTTTAATGGGTAGGTAAACTAAGTACCAGCCATGCTTGGGAACAGAACACTGCTTGTTTTGCGTTAGGCGCGTCACCTTAACGGGCAGTAAATCTGATATGGGCACTATAGGTCTTGGCATACGTCGGCTGCGGTGTCAGATATTCAGTTTTACGTAAAGATATCTGAATATAAAATAAGTTCTATAAATATATAGGATATTTTCAAAATGATCTGTTTATATGGAATCTAATAATCTCACTAATATTTATCTTTTATTCAAGAAAGTTAAATACAAATAAAATCAGTTGAGTGAAATTATATGACCTTAAATATTTGCAATATTTTATGTAATTTAAATGTCACTAGAAAATTTTATATATAATAGTTAACATAATAGTTTTATAATATATAATAGTTTTTTATTTAAAAATGAAGGCATCCACCTAAAACTGTCAGGTTTGATTGAACAAGTTTTCTGCACAAAATTTGTTCTCAGATTGATAACCAAAATTCACTGGCTGAAAGACATGATTCTCTTTATAAGAGATAACAATATTATTCAAATATTATTATCAAGCATACTCGTTGCAAAACTTTTTTTAACTAATGAATGTTCAGGATTTTTTGAAATAAAGGCTAATTTTTTATTTAATATGAAATTTAATATATTTGCTTGTTAAAAATGATTTTTTTTATAATTTTTTTTTCAATTTTTTTCTAACTGAAATAAAATTATATTTACTTAAATAATTGAGTGAAGAAATCCTAGTCACAAAGGAAGTTAATTTGATTTTAAGATTATGGTGAAATGGAAATTAGTTTCACTACTTAAATTGTTTGTTATTCTAAATTTTTTTAATTTTTAATTAAAAATTGATATTTATGGAAATATCGGAAGTTAACATCAATAGCCTAACAAATGTGAATGAATTTAAAGATAAATTAAGATAAGAATCGAATGTGAATGAATTTAAAGATAAATTAATATAAGAATAAAAGTATGAAATTTTCAATTCCTCAATAAATCGATTTCAATAATCACACTTGCTTAATTCCTTTTGAGCGATGAAAAAAAGAATACGATGAATAAGAAAAAAATTAGAATTAAAAATGTAAGAACTAATGAATTATTCAAGAATCTCTTTAAATAAATTATGTCCTTTTCAAACAAATTGCTTTTTGCAAACGTAGAGTGAATTAAAATATCAATATTTTCAAATAATTAATAAAAGTATCATTTCATTTTAGAAAATCCCCTGCTTTCAAAAAAAGCGAAAAACTTAAGGAAAGTATTTCCAGGAAAGATACCAGTAAGTTTCTCTTTCTTATGCAATTTATAATTTATACGTTAAATGTTCATCATTCATAACTTGCACGTTAAGTGTTCGTACATGTGAATTACTACGTTAAATGGGAAACTGTGTCTGTTATAAGAAATGTAATTTTTCTAATATGTAAATTATAAGTTGTGTAATTCATAATTTAACTTTAAACGTTAATCATTTACAAATCTTTCATTATTCTTAAAACTATATATAAAATTATTATCGAATTATACTTTCGAAATAGCGCGATTGATGAAACATTGATTTCTTTTTATAGAGAAAGAAATTCTTTTCTACTTCAATTTGTCATAGAATTCATTACATTAATAATATGGCGTATTCATGAAATCTCAAATTAAATCCACAAATTAGGAAACGATATAAGATAAATTAATATTTTCCAAGAATATTAAATGCGTCAATTAAGACAGGCAAAAAGTGAGTTTGTTAAATTTTCATAGCTATTGGTATTTCTGGTTATGAAGAATTTTCAAATCACTCTATGTTTTTACATTTATGTATCTGGATAAAACCTTTTATATTCCTTAAAAAGATTTTCATATTATGTATGCGGGAGTTGAGAAAGCAAAGTGATTACTGAAAATGATATCAAAGACTGGCCAATTGCTTAACATCACTGAATATTTAAATGTTATGAAAAACAGCTTGGTTTTACATTTCCAATGATTACATATTTTATATGCATATTCATTTCCAGAGCAAAAAATCTTGTTTTGTGTATGTTTTATAGTATTATCTTTCTTCCGATTTTGCAGAGAAATATTATATATAATGGTTAAAAGTTATTAATCTCAATTACTCAACTGAATAATTCAGACCGAACTAACACAGCTTAAGGTTCGTTCCTTTTCCTTCCATCCAGCTGCTCAGCCGATGTTGTTGCAAATAATTTAGAGAAAGAATTTATTTTTCATGACTAACTAAAAATTTATCTATGTTAAAAACTGTAAAAGAAAAGGTTGATTATTTGGGAATTGGAGTCAGTCAAATTAAAAGAAAGAATAGTGTTTACATATATAAAACAGAATTTCTAAACTCGTGTTGCCTTTGTCTGCAACACCTGATAAAAAGGCAGAACGCTAAAAACAAATGAACTTTAGTGAAGAAATGAAACGAATTCATAAAAATTCCACTGAATAATTAGAAAATTTAATTATTTTGAAGTGCATATAAGTGATAGAAATATACGTAAGCAAAATGGCTGAAACAGCACTGGAAAAGTTTCACTGAAGCAAGTTTTTAGAAAATTTGCAAATATGTAATCAATGAGAAAATTTTCTTAGCTCTACAGATTAAAATCAGCCTCTTGGATGTTGACTTGAGATATATAACATAAAACAATGGATAAACTAAGCTATTTTTTATGAAGTATTAATTAAATTTATAACCAAAATTTTGAATGCACCTAAAATTTCAATTAATAATTTAAACATGTGATTGAAGCTTTAATAGATGATGTCAACATTTATTAAATCACAAAAAAATATTTGCAAAAAAAGAAAATTCCTAAAAATATAACACAGAGGATTTTTTTTTTTTTTTTAGCGCTTAAAGTAATTTCAATTAATAATTTAACATGTGGATGAATCTTTAATGGGTGATGTGAACATTTCTTGAAAAATAAGAATAAAGACAAAGGAACTTTTGCAAAAAAAAATTCCTGAAAATTTAACACAAAGAATTTTTAGCAGTCAATAAAACACGTTATTAATCAGTCCTAGAAAGTGTATTAAATCCCAAAAATTATTCGCTTTCCTTATCTTTTCCTTTCTACTAGAAGACATCAACTAGAACATGAGAACGTTTTAAAATTGTATAAGAAAAGTGTAAGAAGATTTTATTTTATGGATTAATTTTGAGATAATATGAAATATAAAAACTTTCAATTCTTTCGAAATATAATCTTTGATTTTTAAGTAGAAAAAAAACTAAACTGTTTTAAATATTTTTGTTGAATGTGTGTATACACCGCAAGCGTGTGTATACAGCGTAAGAAAGGTTATAAATATTTACTGTTGAGAAATTAAAGTGGTCACACACAGATCAAAATAATGGAAATATACATTCTTTTTTCAATGATAGACTCCAAAAATGATTTTGTGATTCAATAAATTCTGTCTGGTTATTTGAAAAGTTTTAAACAAATGGAAAATATAGATTTCAATCCTCAAATAGCGTAACAAAGCGTTTGATTAAAGCTTTGCTAGTTTTATTTACGGTAGAAATAGTGTTGAATTAAAATGCATTCTGCTTTAATAAAACATTGCTAAAAATGATCAAGTATCTTCTGTAAGCTTTAATCCCCAAAGTGTATTGGTATTTCTTAATAAAAAATTTCACCGTCACGAGAGCATAATATGTCTTAGTGACTGTGACAACTTGTAGATATTTACATTTCCCTCTTATAAGAGTAAGATAAAAGAGTTTTAACTAAAGGAAAGAAGAGAATTAAGCACTTTAACAAATGATAGACTTCTGGTGCTAAATTTGAGTATAAAAAGAAATGTATTGGGTTGAAAGTGTAGGTAGCTGTCTGACTTTGCATTATCTTCAATTAAGTCACAAAATATTTGCAAAAATACAGATTTATGTTAGAATATCAACTTCAAGATCATGAATTATCTGCGGGAAATCCGAAATGATTTTTACAGTAATATAAGGATCATAAAGAGTAGTAAAATGGTAAATTGTACAAAGTGGTGTTGTCTGATGAATTAATATTTTGCTTGTTCCCGAAAACTGGGTGTACAAATGTCTGAATAGCATTAAATAAGTTTATGATTTGGTTTATTTTCATTAGTAATTCATGGAATAATAATTTGTGAAGAATTCTTGCATCCTGTATTTTTCTGCGGTACACTGAAAGAGGGTAACTTAGAATGCTATGAGTATATTAATACTTTGTTCCTCCTATGCCTTAAATGCTTTTTGTGTAAATGAAATCGCATCATGGGATGGGAATAAAAACGGTTACAATTACAACAGAGGAAACCATTGATATCATTAACATGTAAGATTTGCAGTAACGCATTCTCTGTGTGTGCTCAAGCACTCAATCATCCATGGCTGGTTAGCATCTGAGCCGAATTTCCATGAAGAGATTATATGTCCTGCTCAGAATAACATACAATGATTGTTAATACTTGAGCATTGGGTCAACTAGACAACGTATCTTTGTTTAATTGACCTTCCATTGCTTGTTTCATGTATTCTTCTTCTATAATTGCTTTTTTATACCATTAATTTCAATCTAAATTCATCTTATTTTATAAAACTTTACTTATTTTATTAAATTAAACTGTAGGAATTTCATAATTTTATTCATTTTACAGCTAGTTTATTTCTTTTGCAAATTAAATATTTTAAAAATAATCACATAAATTTAAGTATTGTACCTAATTTAACAACGGTAGAGAAATTTTGCCATCTAATTTATGCGGGTATTTTCAAATGATTATTTTATTAAACATGACTAGAAACAGAGAGCAAGTAAAATAATTAAATTTCGTAATTCTTACGAAATTATTTTTTAGAATTCAAATGAACGGTAATTCCTTACGGTAATCTAAATCTATTTACAATTTTGCTCTAACTTTAAAACCAGTGGTTACCTACATTAAAACTGATTTACACCTCATATTTTAAAATACACTCATTGAAAATAATTTTTGGTAAATTGGGTTGAAATAAATCCTCAAAATAATATTCAGTTCTTGTTATAATTTTTATATGACAAAATATTTAAACTTTTATTTTATTTTTTTCAGATTTTGATCCGACGAGCAAAAGAGGAAAACAATTTACCTGACTACAAGTATCCCCTAAATGTTTTTAATGAAGATTCCACTGTTGGTCAATTAGAAGACCAATTAAAGTAAGAATCGTAACAGAATTTATATACTTTTTATAATGATTAGTTCATAATTGTGCTCAGTTACTTATCATGTTCATAATTAATTATTTACTTCATAATTGTCTTCAGCTCATTGTTAAAATGAAACACTGAAAATGTAAAAATGAGTTTCCATAAAAACCTGATAATTTATATATATATATATATATATATATATATATATATATATATATATATATATATATATATATATATATATATATATGAAAAAATAAATAAAAGTAAAATAAGAACATAAACATTTTTTAAATTTTAAAGTCCCAAACAAGGTTACTGTCAAATGATTTCTATTTTAATGTTGAAAAATATTTGAATTTCTTTAACGCTATTTATTAATCAATACAAGTTTTTAAAATATCCTGCGTTGATTTGGGAAATTGAAAAAACATTTTGAACTCCAAATTTTAGCTTCATTATGAAAAAAACCTGCCTGAACTCATTTATCTAAAAATTAAATGCAAAGAAGTAATAAGTTCTACCAAAACTGAAATGATGGGGAATGTAATTTATAGTTTGTAAATTCCATGACATCTGCCATGGTAATGGATAATTTTTTTGCAAGAAATTTTCTAATCACAGAGGTACAGTTTTTTTGTAAGTAATGGGATGCTTCATCTACTTCATTCCCATATATACCTATGTAACTAGGTGCAATATGTTTTGAAAAATTTTGTATTGGTTTGTGATTTACAGAGAATATTATAAAGGCTAAATGTGTTAGATTGTTTATTTAAAAAAACTTCCAAATAATTTATCAAACAAATATATGCATGGAATTAATAAGTTTCGGTAGATTCTTTTATTATTTGTACTCACTTCAGTTTTTTCATGTCAACTATGTAGATTTAATATGTGCTATAATATAATACAGAAATATGTTTTATTTGCTGCGATTGACAATAAATTATCTTTAGATTTCCTTAAAAACTGTTTACAGTCCGAAATACTTGAATCGTTTGTGTGAATAGATAAGCTTTATAAATCTTAGAAAAACTTATTCAAGAAAAAACATGTCATTTGTATCTAATAAACTTAATATTGATTTTGCCAGTATGTTTTCTACATTTATAGTGATTTAATAATTTTTAAGCAGATATGCTTTTATGACACTTAAGCCAATTCTTAATGCCATAAAAAAATAGCTTTATCAATTTAGTGCTCTACGAAGAATTTTAAATCCGGAATGTTATTGCCCATTGGAAATGCATATCATTTTTCTGTGTATTCATCATAAAATATTAAAAAATGCGCTAAAATATTTCAATAGCTAATTCAATTAAAATGTAAAACTTTTAATTTAATTTAATCGTTATTAAAAAAGAAAAATGAAGATTTTTATTAAATATATATACTGTGAATAAGGATGTCTAACTTTCATATGCAAATGGAAATCTTAATTATTTAAGATTTGAAGGCATTAAAAGACACTGTCCGATTCATTGAAAAAGTATATATCATAGTAGTATAAAATAGGTTTAATGAATATCAACTAGATATTTGTCAAAAGTATAAAATATCACACTTTACGGGCTTTCAAAGAGGATGTATTGTATAAGCCCGAATAGTTGTAGCAAGTATTACCAAAATATCCCTACTTTAAGATTTGGCAGTACATTAATTATGAGATGTAAATTAGAATAATCTAAATATAAAATAATTAACATTATTATAACAGTGAACACACACAACGCGATGAAACCAATTCATTAACGCAAAATAGTGGATGGAAGAGAGACAGCGATGGCTATTGAAATATCTTAAAACAAACCGCAGCTAAAATTAGTTCCTTCTGTCATGCATTCGTTTACTTTGCCCTCATACATGTTTTACTTTAGTTTTTGGTATTAATATTTTTGTAGTTCTTTCTTTTAATATTAGGTTGTACGGAAACTGATTTCGTTTTTCTCACCTGGATCACTTTCTTCCTAGTTTAGCTAACCGTTTTGTGAGCATGGAATCATGCCAGAAATATAGCGAAAAGATATGGGACTAGAACTGACAATATATAATTCAATAAAATGTTTATTCACTATACATTTTTCTTTTTCATAAAAAAAACGAAATTATTTTCCAAACAACCCAATACAAATATTCTTTGAGGGAATCGTTCGAAGATCTTCAGATATTTGTCCTTCGTGTCTGTCAGAAAAGAATGTTTAATTTGCATATCTGACCATCTCCCACTAGACGAAAGTGTGGTCCTTATGCTTCCCATCTGTTTTTTGTATTGTAAAATGTTTTATTCTTGTTACTAATTTTTTTTAATTTTGTCTTACTAGTTTTATTGGTGTTTATGTTATATATATATATATATATATATATATATATATATATATATATATATATATATATATATATATATATATATATATATATATATATATATATATATATATATATATATATATATATATATATATATATATATAATTTTTACTTTAATTTGCTCTTAATTTTAATTTTTATTTTTCAGGCGCCACATGAATTTAGGTAATGATTATGATCTAGATATAATAGTGTCATGGAGAGAGATACTGGATAGAAGGACCATCATTAAAGACGTGTTTAATATTTATGAAAAAGAAAATGGATTTTTGTATTTAACTTACAAAAGAAGATAAACAGCTTCTAAATAGTTATCATCTCTATCATTTAAAAATTCAGGACGAGTTGGACGCCATATCATTTGTCTTAACCTATTGCTTGCCCCAGGAGTATATATATATACCTTTTGGGACTAAGCTTCTAGGAGCTGCTGTGAATAAAGCTGGACACATGGCTTTGAAATACAATGTCCTTGACATTGCTAACAATAAGATTCAAAGAAGTGGTGTTGTGGAGAGTTATGCGATCTATAGGTTTTCTACTATCGATCGCATAACTGTGCCCATCTGGAGCAAATCTCGGTTTCTCATCGACAGTTAATAAAAGCTGCTAAATAAGACGTTTTGTTATTTGTGTTACATAAAGATTAATTTATATATTCATACAATTAATATAATTAAGGAATTGTTTATACAATAAGTTTGTTTTGTATTTTATCGAATCATGTTTTCTACTTTATCATGTAAAGAATAAAGAGAAGATACAATAAATAAAAAGAAACACCACAGCAATAACAGTAGAACACTGTGGAAAAAGCTTCTATAGTTCCATAGGACAAATATTTCGGTGAAAATGATTTGAAAATGTTCTTTGAACTGTCTCAGATGATTTCAATGCTTCTCTTCGGCGAAACGATGATTAACTATCCCCTTTGCAGATAAATAAATACAAGATTAAATTTAGAAGGTACAATTTTTTATTTAAATTTTTATTACTTGAATTTAGAATGTAAATTATAAAACAATTGTGAAGCATTGTAAATTATATCAAAATATATTATTCTTAATATGTTATCATATTTTAATATCTATTTAATTTATTAAGCTAACTAGATTAATGTGATGCAGGAATTCAATTCAGTATAAAGTCAAAAACAATATTTTTCGTGATATTATTGCAACGCAATAATTCATTCCTGGTGTGATATAGAATTAATTCCTCCGAATATTGCATCAGGCTCCAGGCCCAGGCAATTATTCAGTGATAGCGATCGAGAACTAACTCCTTCGAATGCAATCAAAATAAATTTTTAACATGGTAATTAAAAGAGCTACGTTAGTCGATGAATTTATCTTGATCATGGGGTTCAAAACCAGTTTAAGAGAAAAGCAAAAATCTTAACTAATTTATAGAATTATTTAAAAAATAATATTATTATAAATATATATTATTATTATATATTATATATAATGCATATATAAAAAAATTATTATTATATATTATTATACTAAAAATAATATCATTATAGTAAATATACTTTATTATGAGTTTTTTAAAGCAAATTTTGACAGTAAAAAATAATATAGAAACTACTTTGTCATGCCATAAAAGGAAGAATATATAAATAAATTATTTTCATATATAGAATTTGAAATTTTGCTGAAACATCATAAATTAATTTCAACTTTAATGAAAAGTTTTCCTAAAAAAAGTCATTTTAAGTAAATATACTGAAGTATTTTTTCATAATATTTAAAATTCATGAAATCCAGATAAAACAAAAATTAAAAAACCATATATAGAAAAATTGAAAAATTTGCAAATTATTTTTTATTAATGTATATTTATAAAATACATTTTGCAAAAAAACATATCATTGTATTTATAATGGATACACAATGATATGTAATACAACATGAAAATAATTAGTTTACATATATTCTTCTTAGTATATTTCGATGTCTTACTTTCCTGATCTATATTTACATTACGATTTGTATTTGTCTATAAATATTTTAATAAAAAAGGTTTTCTAATAAGCAAACCTTTTTATTTTCTACGTGTTAAATATTGAATAAAAACCTATATAAATAATACCTATTTAATATATGTAAATGTATTTAATGCATGTGTAAATATAAATCTATGTAAACAATACGTTTTCAAAATTAATAAAATTTTGATTCAATGTATGTAAATATATATTACAATTTATAAATTATACACGAGGTTGCTTTAATGATAAAGCACACATTTTAACTCAAATTATACAACTTATAAAAAAGATATGATTGTAAAAATTTAAGATCCAGTATTTCCTACTTTTGTTTATATGTATATATTTTTATATTTACTAAATATGCTTTATATAATTGATGTAAATAAATTATTATTTTATTATTATGTGTTCTGTTCTTATGTTACAATACATGAATATGATTTTTAGAACTAATTATAAAATCTTTAAGCAAAGAGAAAAACAAAAATATGAATCATGTAATTTTGCATATAAATTAATCTCTTAAAATTTTATAAAAAAAAAAGAAAGCAGTCAAATAAGAAATATGTATTTATTTCAATGAAAAGTATACAATCTTGCTTGCATACTGATTACAGCTACTCTATTAAGTAACAGCATAACTGCAATAATAACCATCATTGGCCCAATAAATATAAGGGGAGAAAGTGCTGCCTTCTTTTCTTCAAGAGAACTTGTAAACGTATGAATTAAGCAAATGTGTTTAGAAAAATTATTAAATGATAAGTTTTATAAAATATTTTAATAAGAAATTAATGAGAAAATATAAATTTTCTTGTATATTTAAAACAATATCTTTTCAAAATAATGTTCTAATAAAATCACCATTAAATATTTAATATAAAATATTTGAGTAGATAAATGAAGATGTCTTCGGAAGGAAATAAACATCACTTAAAAGATCGATATTTAGGCACATTTTCGAAAGTTGAAACTAAAGCGGATGAATTATAAAATCATTTAACTTATTGTCGTCTTTTCAAATAGTTGGTCTTCGATTTTTCAGATACGTTCAAAAGGTTAGGAAAACTCTCACATAATCCCAACATATTAAAAGTATGAATGATGAAACTTTCTCAGAATAGAAGACTTAAGAGAAAGGTTGAATTGTTTCATGTTCTAAATATGTCTAACAACATAGGAAGCAGCCGATTTCTTCAGATCAATCTACTTAAGGATTGAGATAAAAGAATGAAAATACATTCAATTATTCATTTTTGCACTTAAATACACTGTTAATTATATAAGGCAAAGAGCGAATATGATGATGTTTCAAGAATGTATATAATACCAAAAAAATAATTTCAAAATTGATCACAAAAAACTATTGTTTTTCATAACAATAAATACGCTGATAAAGCAAAAAAAGTTGCATTAACAAAGCTTATCATTTTTTTAAACAATATAACGAAGCTAATCCTTCTTTCCGACATGTTTTTAATTGTTTTGTTACCATGAAGCTAAAATTAGCGTTTATATTCAATTACGTTGCACTAAGTGAATATAAATTATTCTGTAAATTTATATGTTAAATGATATTTAAATAAACGCAAGCAAACGACGCAAATTATGAAAAAATTCTGCGTGTATCTTTATTGTTAAAACTTCAAGTTTTTTTTTTTTTTTTTTTTTTTTTTTTACTATTACTAAGATAGTTTTATACTTACAACTAGTTTCTTTTTGAATATTTTTAAATATTGTATTCGCGGACGTTATCGCTCCCTGCAGGGAAAGTTAAGTAAAATCATTAGACTAAACAAATAAAAAGAACTAATCAAAATGAAAAAAAAAGTTAGTGAAATATTCTACATGCAATTCTTTAGAGGGTTAAAATACGATGCCAGCCACCCAAATTGCAACTCCAAGAAAGATAAGAGATATCACAACAAAGTTTATGTTGTACATAACATATTGACCATGTATCAAATGATTAAATTTGTAGAGTTCTAGGAAGTGTGATTCCTGTCAAAATCAGTAACCAGAGTAGCCACCGTTGTTGGAGATCACCGTTGCTACATGCTTCAGCATTGATTCAAAGAGAATTTGAATGTGTTCTTGGGGTACAGCAAATCAAGCAACTTCCACACGTTGCCAAAATTGATCTAGTGTGTCAGATGAGGATATATAATCTGGATCGGTCGTTGAGCAACCATGAACCACATGTTTTCTATGGGCGAAAGATCCGGAGAGCTAGCCGGCCAGGAAAGCAATTCAGTCTGGCGATTGACAAAGAACCATTAGACAATGTATGCCGCTTGTGGTCGCGCTTTATTCTGTTGAAATATGGCTGTGGGAAAGCCGTTAAGGTAAGAAAGGACAACTGGCTCCTACACCTCGGAGATGTAGCGCTGACTATTTAAAGTACCGTCAATGCGTATTAGAAGAGTGCAAGTGTGATATCCAATGCTGCCCCATAACATAATACCCGGTGCAGGACAAATGTGGTGGAGCATAAAGCAGCTGTTCAGCATCCTCTTTCCACGGTATCTCTAGGCTCGCATGCGACTATTGGGATGTTGCAGACAGAAGCATGGTTCAACAGTAAAGACAATTTTATTTCATTCTGCCGCCCACATCAGACTTTCATCGTACCGTTGGCGGAGGAAACGTTTGTGGTTCTGCATCAAGGGTTAAGAAGCAATGGACACGTTGCGGACAGACCACTCTGCAGTAAACGGCGTCAAATGGTATGCCGAGACACTGGATGATGCGTTACAGACTGAATGTGCTATGTTATGGTTCGTGATGTGGCTGAACAATCCGTCACAACCATTCACACAATTTGCCAATCATCACGTGAAGTGGTGCACTGAGGTGGATGCGATCGAACACGTCGGTCCGTCGTACCCTCTTGCAAGCTACGATCACATATACGCATTACATTTATTTGGTTTCGTCCAACATGACTACCGATTTCCCTGAAATCCACAATCTTGGTGGGCCATTATCCTTTCTCTGTTGAACCTGGATACATGATCAAAAATGATCACTGTTTTCTACAAAATATAATTAATCGTTTTTTTTTTTTTTTTTTTGAAAAAAAAGGAAAACAATTGCCGAACATGGAATCACCGAAGTCCCCAAACTTTAAATAGGACTTTGAAGTGGAACCATAAAGCGCAGGTGCTGTGCATCTGCACTTAGTCGTTTGCATATCTGACAACCGCTAATGCAAATTTCATGTTATCTGTATGCTTCCTTCTGGGTGTTGCATTTATGGTGGCTAGCAGTGAAATCTAAAAAGAATGAAATTAAAAAAAATTTTAATAAGGAACTAGGTGTAAGCCTTTTTAAAACAAAATTCGAAATTCAGAAAAATCAGTAGTAAATGGATTAAAGTAGTAAAAGGAAGTCACATTCGTAATCTCGATGATGGTGTAGGCAATAGGATTATTCGGAATCTATTTTAATAAATTCTTGTGTGACTAGCTAATAAACATGAATTAACATTATTTCTGCATACTCATGTATCATATTCCCAATTATTATTTTTTCAATTATCAATATATCTAAAAAATATTTAATAAAAACCAAAATTTATAAAAAGTTTGAAAATTAAAGAATTACCACAACAATATATATATATATATAACAATATATATATATATATACATATATATATATATATATATATATATATATATATATATATATATATATATATATATATATATATATATATATATATATATATATATATATATATATATATATATAAACAGATAGTTTTTAAATTTGCATAGGTTTTTTTTATTTTCACACTTCTGTGGTCGGTCATTGATCCATGGGTGCATTGGTCTGGAGAAAACCTCCTCCCCTTCAGATCAACGTCAAAATTGAAGAAAATTGAAGAAGTGGATGCAATCTATCGGAGGACTTTGAAGAGCAAAGTCGTACTTTCACATTCTTTGTGCTCTGATTGAAGTACTCTCCAAAGTGATTTAAATTTACATAACCAAGGCATAGCAAGTTTGGCTCGTCGTTCTTTCACTTAAGTTGAATGTCTTGGTAGTATCTATTGGTCCAGGAAAATCTGTGTTCGTCGTAATTTTCTTTAATAATTTAGTTTCTCCAGGATAGAGAAATATTTCACCGCACGTTAAATGTTTGGTAATAATATTATCAATAGACACTGTAGTTAGCCAAAACTAAATTTTTCAATAAGAAAATAATACTTTCCTGGACAGTGAAAATAAATTTTAAAATTAAATGATAATTCCTTTGTTTTGCAAAATAAATAAATATGCTAAAAAAACAAATACATTGTAAGACATGCCTTTCTGGAAAATAAAAAATTAAGCTTGAGGGGACTACAGAGATAAAATTGTTATGATGTAATTGATTAAAATGGCTATATATATATATATATATATATATATATATATATATATATATATATATATATATATATATATATATATATATATATATATATATATATATATATATATACATATATATATATATATATATGAATGTATCTGTATACTTACACACGTAACTCTCCAAATTCTGAGGATATCATTTATTTGATGCTATATTGATGCTTGTCCTTTAAAACAAATGATTTTTTTATAATTATATACATTCAATTAAGGAAAAATGTATTTAAATTATGTTATTTATTGCTTAACTAAATAAAGTAATAAGTAGTTCAATTTAATTTTCCCTCAGTTATATTTTTTGGAAAATTTTGGAAATTTCATTTTTAAAAATGGTGTGAAAAGTCATTTAATTTTAAAGAGAGCACAAATTTTAATAAAAAAAAATAATACAAGTTGATCTTAATGGTTATATTCAGGCGTATTTTTAAATGATTGAAATAATAATTACCAAAAACATAAATAAAATCATTTTTTACTTGACAAACATAACACTTATCATGAGTCTAGTTTCAATTTTTATCTTATTCCCATTCCTTATCCGAAAACATCTGCAAGTTATTGTATTTATCAGTTATCTAAACTATGGCCTTGACTCAGAGGTGTTTGACCTGGTCAGTGGAAAAATAGATAGTTCTCGTTATCTTTCAGTTTCTTTCTTGAATTAAAAGATAGCGAGCTCTCTCTGGGCATTCTCTTGTCACATGCTTCTGATATGATTAACTTACTTATCTTATTAATTTGTGTTTACAAGTCTCCTTTTAGAAAATCTAAGGCTCTAGAAAATCAATTCGCAAAATATTTATCTGCTGTCACGTGGTTCACAATGAAATTAGCACTTCTTATAGTGCCAAAATGAATCAAGTAAAGCTTTCTTTAAAAGGCTTTTCAAATAATTGTACAAAAATATATTTTAGAAAGAATAATTTCATATGCAGTAAGTTATAATTAAAAATCTTTGTGTTTTAAATTTTTTACGTATGTCTAAATGTAATAAAATGGAAAATTTGTGAGAAAAATTATTAATAATTTTATATGTATTAAATAGAAAATAATTTTCACTTTCCATCTAGTCTTCATTTAAGTGCTCTAATCAATTAATTTTTAAAATTCGAATTTGTTCGGAAATTTTTAATGTAAATTTCATTTGTAACTAAGAATAATAATAAAATCTATTTGTTTATGTGTTTATCACCAAACAAACAACCTCTGTTATCTATACAAATAAATAAACTTTCTTCGATAAACACATAATCAGTTATTTTTGATGATAGTACTTTAAAGATTTTAGATAAAGCATTTTTTCTTTCGCAGAAAAATAAAGCAAAGCAACCAGCTTTTTTTTTTATATACTAATCTCTTTAAAAAAAGGCTACTGTAAAAAGGCGGAGTGAAACAATGAGATTGGTCACATTGCGAAAACGATTATCTAGGGTTACTGTTTCTCGTGTGTACATGCATAAGCTTTCTCTACTTCGCTCCACGTAGCATTAGGATTTTCATACTCTCTAACAAAATTTCAATCATCGATTTAAGAAAAAATGGATACATCTATAATTAAATCACTGAATAAATACGAAAAACATCCGGACGAGAGAGAGCACAATCAGAAACGAAATGTAAATGAAAGGGAATGTTACGAAATGACTAATTTCACGATGTTACGAGAACAAAGTAAGATTACTATATTATACTAATTATTTCTTCATATTACCATGCATAAATTTAGATTCTAGTTTTGATAGTAGCTCTCACTCTAATGCTACTCAATTAATTTTATTTTAATAGTTAAATAATATGACTTCTGACAAATGGTTTGCTATACTATTTTTCAGAAGCTTAATTAGACCATTGATTGTCTAATTATATTTCTAATTGGGCCGTTGTGTTTTAATGATTTAGAATCTGCTTTAACTTACCAATTCCTTTCAATTAAATTTCGAGAGTAAAAGTCTCTTCTAATATGCTAATCACTAAAAATACTTATAATCGTTTTAGTAATATTTGATCTGGAAAATTTACTTTTAGTTATTCTACTTTGCCTCAGTTTAAATTGAAAGTACTTAATCTGAATTAAAATTTTAATATCCTATTATAATAAATATGCAGAAGATGATAAATATGTGGGAAATGATAAATGTATTTTAGATTTTCATCAGTTTTTGTGAAACTTTAGCACCAATAAGTCTACAATAGAAAACGTTTTTTTAAAGCTAAATATTAACTAAGAAATTCATTATTGGTTTCTAAAAAATGATTATTAAGAGTTTCATAAAATAGAAAATATTATAATAGTAGAGAGTGATATTTTTCTTTATAATTGTATGTTTTGTTTTTTTAATAAAATTAAATTATTGTAAAAGGTTATTTTAGTTATGTTAATGCTTAAAAAATAATTAAATGACTGATTTATACTCAATGTGATTCCTATATATTATGTTATTCTTATTTGCCACACATTTAGCACACCATTTTTACCCATTGGATCACCAACCAATCAAAAATAATAGTATTTCTTTAAATGAAAATGATAAAGATACGATGAAAATTTCGTTATAGAAAACCTGAGCATAAAGCAGTTCTAATATATTTTACTTTTCTGACGAATATAAAACTGATAAATTATTAACTAAGGAAATTTTTATAAGAAGACTGATATTCCAAATCTCCAAATCTACATAACAGATACATAAAGATATTTCTGAAAAGCAGTATTTGAAAAATATTTTTACAGATAAGTTATGCACAAATGTAGCTTCTAATATATAGATCACTAATGAACTATACGAGAGGGATAAAGCCTCACATAGAATCAAAGTTAAAGTATGATTTCAAATTAAGAATTAGCTCTCAAGTTCACTTTAAATTAGTTTTCAAATTCTTAAAGGAGTTGGAATAAATTCTCAAGTTGTTTTAATCGTCAGTAAATTATACTCGACGTTCCTTTAAATAAACTTGTCTAGATCATACTTCTTCAGTGATTTATCAAAACAGTTATTAAGGTAAAAATTGCTTTTTAATGGAACTATTTGATCAAAGTTTATATGGCGACAAGAATATGGTCGATATCGACTGGAAATAAAATCTATAAATGGAGAGTTTAACTTCAATTGGATAAAAACAATTGGAGTTAGACTGGACAATTGGAATGAAGTACTGAAATGCAATGTCCCTAAATTAAATGCAGATTATTGTGTTCTATCCTTTTGTATGAATTTGTAATTATTCTTGTGTTGTACTCTGCTCTTGAGGGCATTACAATAAATCAGTTTTAAGTCTATTCAGATATTCTTCCTATACCAAAATCGCTTACAGTTTTTTTATATGTTTCAATGCGTGAATTGTAAATAAATCTCCATGATCATTGTACTAAAAAATTGTTACTTTCTAAATTTCTTTCAAAAATAAATTATCAGAAATAAAAAAAAAAATAGGGTATAAACATCCAATGAGTTTTACATCATTTTCATCACCAAAACATATAATCTATTTTCAATTGTTTCTATTTACATATGATTATACATTTTTATAAATTCACATTTAAGTTTTTTTTTCGGTAATTTTTATAGAAATATTTGCATAGTTTCTTTAGACTTGTATTTTTGATTTGAAACTAATTTTTCCAAATTTTAAATAATTAAAAAAATATATTT
Source organism: Latrodectus elegans (assembly GCA_030067965.1). NCBI lineage: Eukaryota > Metazoa > Arthropoda > Arachnida > Araneae > Theridiidae > Latrodectus > Latrodectus elegans. Next base: position 75,582,489 of record CM057820.1, on the reverse strand, counting down.
AAGAGAGGAGTGACTTCTCAGAATCGTTATTTTTAAATTCCCATTCAGGAAAAATATGTATTAATTCAGTCTTTAATTTTAAAATTTAAATTTATACAATAAGCAAAGGAATCATTTTATAAACACCATCTCCCAAAAAGTACACAGGATGAATTCTACAGTGAGTACCTATTTTCTTAATTCGTAAATTAGAGTCTCAGTAAACTTGCATGCCAAATCCCCTATTTACAGAACTTTATGGGAAATTCAAAATCTTGTCCATGAAATTTCCAATATTTCTTTGTTGGAGAATTTTTAAGTTAATTAAACCAATAACAATTGGTTGTTAGATTCCTCAGATAAAATTTAAAAAATGATCCCCCCCCCCAAATTTAAAATTATATCAACATTAAGAAACTTTTTATTAAAATTAGATTTTTAGCTACTTTTAATGTATTATTAATTTATATGAAATATATAAAACTGAAATCCACTATGGTAAATATGAATGGTAAATACACTAAGTTAAGCATTTCAATATTTAAATATACATAATCAAATAGTTATCATATGCATTAAGATACAATTAAAACATTTCGAAAGAATTTTTAAGCTGCTTGAGCAAAATGAAAGTGATGAAATATAGCTATTCGAATAAAGTAAAAGACTTTGAAACTATCAAGGAAGGGCGCATCAATTATTTTTAAACACAAAATAATTTAAAATTTATAATTTATTTACTATATTTGTTTTAGGCCTTAAGAGATTTTTACTACGACTTGGCTCATTAGATCCTACAACTTGATTTCTCCTTTTTATATTGATTTTAAAGTTCATTTTTGTTTTTGTTGTATAAAATCTACCCCTCTTTTTTATTTTTAACAGATTTATTTACAATCAGTGTAGGAACACCACAACTGAAAATTTCATTTTGATTTTAAGTATTTATGCACATATATTTTTAGAAAATGTCCATTTTAAAATCGAGCGATTTTTTAAAAATTCTTGTAATGAAAGTTTTAAAATATACATCAAGATATGTTTGAAATAAATTTTTGATTGATATATAGCTATTTAAAATGCGTGTATGAGAGAAGATCATTTTAAAGTCATTTTTCTTAAATAATGAACTCGCCAAATGCTGAGATCAATATTTCGCTTTTAAGGCTGTTAGAAGAATTTAAGCATTTTATAATAGTTAATAAAATATATAAATATTAGAAAACAGTTTTTTCCTTTTCTTGTTTTCAGCTATTTGGAGACGAAACATCGTTTTCCCTAAGAAGCGAAAGGAAAATTATTCTGAGGAATTTACAGCGCAAAAACTTATATTATATCAAGTGATGTGTAAACATTTCTTTTGGTATGAAAATTGAAACTTATTACAATTAAAATGATATTGTAATAAATATTATAATGTGTTTCATTTTCAATAATATTGTATGAATAACGTATGAATAAGTGTTATAAATATTTACTTAAAATTTTTTAAAGTAATTAATTTATTATGTAATACTTAAAAGCGTGAATATTCGATTTAAATATATTTCCTCATTTATTAGCATTTAGTTTAGTTTTATGTATTATTCACGTTAAGCAAAAAATACCTATATCATATGTTACTTCACTTGAAAAATGTATCGATATATTTCTCCGATGCTGCTCATTAAATTGTTATCGATAGTCTATGGTTGAACAAAAAATCCGATGCATTTATTTTATTAAACTTTGATGCTATTTTAATGTAGAATACTTAATTTTTGGGTACTATTCCATTATACCTCAAGATTCTTAATGAATATCCTAAAGAAATAGTATGTTTCTTGAGGAGAAATGAAAAAATATCAAAAACTCTTTCCAAAAAAGAATGTTTAATATGATTTTATCTATCAAAGAAAATAGGGCAAGGTAGCAATAACACGTATAAGAAGAAATCTGGAAAATTAGTCGGTTCGGGAATCTCCCCTTCCCAACAGCCATAAGATTTATTTATGTGTATGGTCGATGGAATTGACATCCATCCAACTTTGTAAAAAAAGAATTTCTGAAGTCGCACACTACTCCCTTCGATTGGAACAAATTTTTCTAGAAATTTCTACCGAATGTTTTGGGAAGGAACGGAGAAAAACAGGAAAATCAGACCAAATCTTCGAAACAGTCTATTCACCAAGAGGAAAAATAACGTAGGGCGTATTTTCTCGCCACAATTGGGTTTTGCCCCTATACAAAGGATAGGATTTTTTAATTGTTGTTCCAAATTAAGACGCAGTGTATGTTCTAAAATGCCTCAAAGAAGATGTGAATGATTCTTACTGTTGGTTTACTAAACGGGCGAACTCAAAAGAGCAGGCTTTTTTTAATTTCAAAGTGATACACAAGATCAATTTCGTGTCCCAGGCATCGATGTTCAAGCGTAGACAGAAAAGCAGGCAAAAAGAGTCCATCACAGTCCACAAAAAAAAAAAAAAGCAAGATCAAGGTACTGCTAGACAACATCTGCCACCACATTTGGCTGAATTCGCGTAAAGGAGAAACAGACAATGAACGGAAAATATTTATTCGACTCGATCATCGAAGATATTGCTAAGTTACAACAAAAGTAAACGCATTGTGATTTAAATAAGTTTAGTCAATAAATGATAATTATTTAGCTTATGTAATTTAAATAAAATGTTTGTACTTCCTTAGTAGTTTCTAAAAACTTTAACCATTTTAAACAGTATACAAGACAAATGGAATACTTACGACAATTATCCTTTGAGAGTATACTGAAATTTTACCAATTTTTTTTCTGCCATTTCTTCACTCTTTAATATTTAACTGATTTATATTGTAAAAACACTGTAAATTGCATCATATCCACTCGAATATCATATCCACAGCATTATTTACTGTTCTAATTAAAAAATGAAATGTATCATGGAATCATGTATTGTTATTTTCTTGTAATTTGTTTGAGAATCTTAATCATAGTCTTTGTAAGGTATTTAATAAAAGTAAGATCTGTCAAGAAATCAAATACATATTGTTTATTTTTTTAAAACTTGTTTTATAGTCTTAATCAGGGTTTTTCTAAAGTATTCTAGTAAAGCACCTGATGTCTCAAGGAATCGGGTACGTATTGTTATTTTCTTGGAATTTATATTTTACAGTTTTAATCATGATATTTGATGATTGATTGGTTGGTTGATCTATAGTTATATTTTACACGTGATTGATAATTTAACCATCGGGTAACTCTGGACACACTCATTTATCACCTGTGAATATTATTGATAAGTTTCTGAATAATATTAGATATATTTTGCAGAAAAAAATAATCCAGTGAGCACACACTGAGCTTGCATTGTATTTTTATAGATGTTTTGAATTACAGAATTCATTTCTTTCGGACCAAACATTATTCTTAAGTTTGTTAAAATAAAAAAACGCACAAAAAATGTAATAATTCACTCATATAAATCATTATCCTATATCTAAATTCCGTAAGGAAGCACTTAATAACATATCTATTTTTTTTATACAAGTGATGCTGCAGATCAATGTATGAAAAAATGAAATTAGAAAACGCGTTTCGAGTTATATTAATAAATTCTAAAAAATATTAATAAATTCTTCTTTATAATTTTCATTGTTCTCAGTTTAATAAATAAAGCAAGCAAATAAAAAATCGGAAATTAAAAAAGCTATTAAGCCAACAATTTTCATTGGATTTATATTAATCAAAAAATCCAGCTGAAAGATCAAACTAGTAAAAAATTTGATGTTTTCTTAACTGAGAGATACGCGCTGTTCGATTCCTGATTTTTTTCAGAAAGCACTGCATAGATTATTCAAAATTTCATTATCCAATCAATTAAAAAAAAATTAGGACATTGAAAAAATATATAAAGCTTACGCGTTAACAAAAATAATAAAATTTTAGTTGGAAGGTTGAAAACTTGATAGATAATTATAGTGAATAATAATTATAGAATAATTTTAAAAAAATGTTTCAGAAAATACATTATTCCCTTTATTGGAATAAACTGTGACACTATTTATTTCTTCAAAAACACATTGCATACAATCAGAAAATTAAAAAGGGATTAATCTGAACCAAATTTCGAAGGCCACTTTTCTTTACACATTACAAAATATAAGAGCAGTATATAAGGTATGTATTGCTCATATATTTTCATATAAAAGGATTACATTTTAATTTAAATATATATATATATATATATATATGTATATATATCTTTTGTATTTAAATTTTAATAGTCTTTTTACTCACGCAGAATTTCAGGATCTGTGTATGAAAATGAAAGCTACTAACAAAATTAAGGTTAGTCTACATTTTTATCGATTTTATTGTTTCAAATGAGGTAAATATTTATTCTTCATCTCAATATGAAATAATATATAAAAGAATAAATAACTGAAAATATAATCAATATTTAATTATTATAACATTCAGTAACTGATTAATATACTTAATGGGAATCTGTGTATTGTTTAAGGTTATTATAAGCAGAGATTTAGATGAACGATATTTACCTTTATTACCTAAGAAACATTTTCTATTTTCCAAGAACTACTCAGTTTTCCAACTTGTACTGATTCTCAGGTAAGTGCTGTTATTTATTTTTCTAATTTTTTTTTTTATTTTTTTTACGTTAACATAAAACTTTGATGTCTTCTTATTTTTATTTTGGATATTTTTTCTATGTACGTTCTGCATGATCCATTTTCTTCTTTTAAATATTTGAATTTGTTTATCTCTTATTTACGTTTACAATTCAAAGAAACTATAAATTCGAAATAAACCATTAGTGTCAGTAAAAATATCATTTACAATGGCTTGATGTTGATAACAATAAATTGATGAATGTGGAATTTGGTTAATTTTCCAAGATCCAATTAGAGATTACAATACTTAAAGCTACTAACGGTGATAACATTTAGAAATTTTAATGTTCATCTGTTAAAGAGATGTGATAGAAAGATGTGAGGTGATAAAAAATATCAGTTTAGATCCTGACTTCGTCATTTATTTGTAGTTTAAAACCACAAAATTGATATGTGATGAACATTTTCTTTCTTTAGATCATAAGTATAATTCCGAATTCTATAATTTCAAATTCTTACTTGTTGCTTGAAAGTGCTGTAATACATAAAAAAATGAACATAAACTAATTTCTTAGAATGTTATATAAAACTACTTTTAAATTAAAAGACTACATTTACTTAAAAATTATTATAAATGTGAGAATTCTTGCTTTGAGAGGGTACCAAATTGTTTTCCAGTGGGTGCTTGGACACTGTGGCATATGGAGTAATGAGCAAGCAGACATCCTTGCAAAGATAGATGACAGCCTTCTTCAATATCCTTCCACACCACTCTCGTATTAGAAGATTAAACTGTTTCTAAAGCATCTATTTGATTCTAATGCCTCATGAAACCTACAAACCCATATAGCTTGAAAACACTGGAGTATATGTAATTTAGGTCCTCCTCTTATTCCTGACTTACCAAGACGAAATGCAATTGCCACCATTCGTCTAACAACAGAATATGACCGCCTAGCCTCTTATTTGAAGCTCCTGGCCATCCTTACTGTTCCTACTTGTTATCCGGGCTCTGGAGAAATAATAAACAGGTTCTTTGGGCCACACAAAGAGGCAGATATAGGACCATCTACCCCTTTGTGGGGCTGTTTGCTGCTCAACGGAGAAAGCGAGATATTGGAAGCTATGATCGCTCCTTACGCAAATGACTTTGATCTATTTTCTGTAGTTTACTTTTTTGTAACCTTTAGTTCTTTGTATTTTGCCGGGGCATTGGAAATAAAAAAAATTATTATAAATCTAAGATACTTATTTCAATATGCAACTCTGGTACAATCTGTGTAAACAAGATAGATAGACAGAAACAGAGATTTATAGAGGTAAGTCAAGTAGGCTTAAGAAGTTTCTTGTTGTGTTCATAAGATAGTGTTACCTTGCACTCCGGAAAACTCTTACAGAAAATGTACGTTATAAAAGAATCTTAAAATGAAAATGTGCAATACAAACATTGCATAGTATAGTAGTCATCCGTTAATTTAGCCAGGGGAGGACTATTAATTTAATTCATTTCTAATTGTATCTGACTTTATGATCTCTGATATATATATATATACACATGCATTTCTTGTGGTACTATTTTAAATAAGCAATCTTCTGTCATTTAAAATCCTATATCTTTTTCAGAGATATGCTAAATCTGAAGGAAAACGAATTGCTGTTTTTAAGAGCAAACAGGAAGCTTTTAGGCATGTTCTCCACAATTCAAAGTGTGTACTGCTGCTATGGATTAAAAGAATATAAGATTTTGTACCTTACATACACTAGTTTCTAAAAATGCTTGACATGACTTGGTGTAATTTTAATTAAATGATATGAAATCTGATTTTTCTCATTTATAATGAATATGATCAATAAATAAAATGTTTTGCTCAAAACTTTCTTTATTGAATCTCAATTAAAAATTCGCCTCTCAATGTGTCTTGATGATGTCGACTAATGATATATTTATTCCTTATTTTGTTTTCGTGAAAGGTAAGGAAGTTCGATATTAAAGCTCATTAAAATTTAAAATGTTTTTATAAGAAAGTAAGAATTTTAATTTTTAATATGATTTTATTGCTAATATTAAAATAGGCTATTGAACTTATATTTATTGTTGAAATGTACAGAAATGAAGAATATTGCACATGACTGTTGAATTAAAATGGGGTAATTATATATATACATACACACACACACACACATATATATATATATATACATATATATATATATATATATATCTATATATATATATATATATATATATATATATATAATATATATGTATATATATATATATTCTCTTCTCTTAGATAATTTTTACACACACACATAGATAAAAGGACGAGATTGCGCAAAACAAATTCTAAAAAATTATTAAAAGGATATTTTACAATGTATAAACAATATTTATATAAAACTTTTTGCAGATGATGTTATTTTTCTTCTCTTCTTTAAACATGATTTGGAAGGATAACAACTGAGAAGAGATTTTTATCAATCAAACAATTGAAGCTTGTTAATTTGATATTTCTTTTATTGGCAAGGTTGTATTAAAAGAAAGTACACAGAAATATCGGAGAATTCTCTCTGGTAAAAATATTCAATGAGGGCATAAAATAAATCCAAACATATAACAATATTCACATTCCGTAAATAAAACTGTTACTTAGGAAGTCTAGATCTTGTATTAGTATGTATAAAATGACATATATAAGTAACATCGTTCTCTTCAGAGTGGAAAGTTTGAAAATCGATGCTGTTGTCGTGTGCCAATTAGGCTGGCATTATGGGGTGCGCTACTCCACTTTTCCAACTGAACCATACTTAGGTTGCAAGTCCGACTTCCTCAGTACACCCATGCCACAGATATACGTTTATAAGGTAGGTAACTAATCACAACCCATTCATACAATTAAAGGACAAAGACAGGATAAATGGAGAGAGAAAGTACATGTATGCTAGAACCGGGATTCGAACCCAGGACGCCCTTATCCGCAGTCAGGCTCGCTGACCACTAGACAAGTTGGGTGGCAGAAGATTGATGGCATTTATTAGTGAAAAATGCGACTTTGGATTTTAATTTCTAGTTCCTGCATGCATGTTAATAAACCTCTTACTTGAATATAGATATATATATATATGAAAGAAAATCCCTGTTCGTAATAACATAAATTTGCAGTGCTTGGCTGATTATTTTTATTTTATTAAAAATATGATCAAATGATATGATCTAAAACTTTATTTGAATTTATGTATGTTTTGAAAAAAATTATTTAGCATTTGATTTACAAAAATGTGAAAAGGTTTTTTGTTGTTTATATAAATATTTATTTTTATTTTGTATTAAAATATTACTATAATATGGTTTAATTTTCTAAGCTAAAAGTCGATGAAGATTTAGTAGTAACTTGTTTTAGAATTGAATCGATAAAAGTATTTATTTTATCTAAATAAAACGCCTATATTTACAATATTCCATTTTTCTATTAGATTTTTGCAATAAAATGATTTTGTTTATTTAATGGCCTGAATAATTTAGAAAATTTTTTAATTTAAAAATTTAATATATGTATATAAAGTTGAAATTTGATTTCTTCGTTATTTACTCTGATACAAAAATTGAATAAAATTCTCTGTTTAATCTGTGGTAAAAAGGATTCAATAACTACTGCTAAAAAAAATTAGATAAACTGTTTATAAACTACAGTTGCCGAATCTTCTAACATCCATTAAATCATTTTACTCGATAAGTAAAAGGATTTAATGGATGTTGTCAAAAGAAATTAGATAAACTGTTTGTAAACTACGGTTGCCGAATCTTCTTAATAGAATGACCAATTACAAAAATAATTGGATTGTCTGTTTTTAATATACCCAATTAAATATTTTCAGTGAGTGCCAAAAATTTACAGATTGAGTTATGCGTAATATTTTTGAAAAATTTGCTAAAATGAGATACAGATAAGACATTGGTAGAAAATAAAGGAAATTTATTGCACCTGATTGAACTTATATTAAAATATGATCTTGTACTAAAAAAAAAGTGTCTTAATGAAGCCAAAGATATCCAATTCATTCACAATAAAGATAGACAGAATCAAGTTATTAATTTCTCACTTATCAAAAGAAATTTATGTTACTTCTGGTGATACTGTTAAAAGTAAGATTTTAACTGACATTAAAATAGTAAAATATTTTTTATTTTATTTTTGGAGCACACCTCCCACCTAGATTAAATGAGGAGTCATTCGTTATATTCACATAGTTGAAACAACGTCATTTTTTTATCTAACTTGAAAGAAAGCTGTTGACCTAATAGAAGATATTTTAAAAGTTATAGAAAAAAAATGATTAATCTATAAAAACTATACTGAGGGTGAAGATATAACTACTCTACAAAAGCTGCGATACTTTCAGGAGTTCGTGCAAGAATTTATAAATTTATAGCGTTGTTTGTGAGTACTTTGTACAAATAATTCTCTTAATCAGTGAAAAGTACTCTTTTTTTTAAATTATTTCTATGACTGGGTTTTCTTTTGGAACCTTAGAAAATGTGCACGTTTTTTTTCTCAGTTTCTGCATGTTTTTCTCAGTTTCTGCATGTTTTTCTCAGTTTCTGCATGTTTTTCTCAGTTTCTGCATGTTTTTCTCAGTATCTACACATTTTTCTCAGTTTCAACGCATTTTTCTCAGTTTCTACATTCTAGTATACAACCTTGTGACAATTTACCGTTCAAAGAATTTAAGAAACAAAATAGAGTTCTCCCTATAATGCAGTTCAACTTGTATTTTACTTGCTTAAGAAGATTTTAAATGTCCTATTGTAAATCTAGGATCCTTTGGGAATAATTGAAAGCAAAAAAAGAAAAAAAAAATCATAAACTATGTTGCTCGTCAGCCACGGTTTAATGTTAGCTATTATCTCTCATAGCGGCGGCCAGAGTGTTATTGGCCTCTAGTTCTCTTTGCTACGCCCCTGTCAGTGTTTAGTAGTTCAAAATTTAATCTGGAATACTAACTGTTATGTTTCCTCAGATTCCATGCTGTGCTCAAACGCAAGAATAAGAGTGCATTGCAACTGATACTGGTCATTTCCCATAATTCCATGAATGTTTCTTTGATTCTTTTGAAGTATCTTAGTCCCATTTTTCCAGTCGCTCTCCGAGCGATTTCTAGGAAATGTACCTAGCTTTAACCAAACCTTCTATTTTCAAACACCTATTTTGCTTGCATCTACTGTAACTAAACACCTGGGCTTTTCTTTAAAAGAGTAGTGAACGGTATCTGCCATCATAATCGATTACTTGCAGCTTAAACTTTTGTTACAATGGCGGCTCTAAGTCAAAGTCATCGCCTAAGGCAATCACTTGGATTCCTTCTGGTAACCTCATAATGTTTGCCAGGCCCATCTCTCCTCCCCATCTCTCCTCTTCCTTTCTTTTGATTAAGTCACCAAAAATTAATTTGTATAGTTATACAACTTCTCGACATAATTAATTTTGTAAATCAATATCAATCACAAATTACATGAAGTTTCTATGGCTATGAAAATAATCATCTTAGAATCATGAGAAAATGTGTCTTTAATTACAGGTTAATGTTTTTGCATTTACTGTCAAGGACAAACCCTGATATTTCAGTCCTTTGTTTTTCAATTGCATCTTCCCTTCAAAATCAGCGCTTATTTCAAGCTTCATAACTATTCTGTGCCTTCTGATTGTGACTTACACAGGAGTTATTGAATCTCAAAAAAGTTCAATATTTATATGTTGAAAAATAAATACATGATATAAATATTCCTTTTCTTTAGATGATATATAATACGATAAATATCATTATTAACTTTCGTCACAAAAATAATCATGAAATCTCTTAATTCTTGAGCTCAAAAAAATTTATTTAAAGGCAAAATACAGAGTTTTGCACTTTAGAAAATTTTTAATTACAATTTGGATAGTTTTTTTTAACTTATTTGTTTTGGGTTTAATTACCTACAAAATCAGTCATGATCTTTTGACCTCCTGTATAAGGATAAAGTTTTCCTTAAAGACATCGTTTTGGTTGATTTGTTGGAACATTTTGAAAGATTTCTAGTCTGTTAGTAGCTTTACGATCATGTTTTGCATACGAGGTATAATTGAATGGAATCTATAATTTAAATTGAAATCCAAATTATTACAAATATTCCAGATTCGAGAGGGAAATCAAATTCATAAATTGAAAATACAAGTACAAATGATTCTGCAATTATGATAGAAATTATTCTAATTATATTTCAAAAATTTATTTCGAATAATTTAAATAAACCCTCATATAAAAGTAAATAATAAATATTTTTTTATTTTAATTCTACTGTATTCTTAAACAATACACATTTTACAAGGAATGCAACTGAGTATGAAGATATAGATATTGCATGAAGATATCGATATAATACGCATACATTTTAAATACCTTTTATAATGGAATAGCATAGCCAACAGCCAGTCAAAAGTGAAAATTTTGAACTGAAACTACTTTGATTTCATTGAAAGAAATTTAATTGAATTCATTATCAGTGGTTTGAATTTAAATATTTATCAAATTAAACTAAATACTTTACTAACGCACAATATCTCGAGTATCAAAATCAAATATTAATCACTTATAAGCTATATTTTATTATTTCTTTTTTTTTCTCTAACAACAATAAAGAATGCTTCCCTCGAAATACTTTAATATCTTGCAGAAAAATAATACGATATTAGTTAATGGTTAAATATTTAATTTCTCAGTCACTCAGTTTAATTGAAGGAAAAATCTTTCTCTGATAAGTTCGAAATATTAAGAGTTTACAATGTCATAAAAGAACGATATCAAATTTTGAATCAGTAGCCAGACATCATTCCTTACCTATTTGTTTTTACATGCGTACAACAAAAATTATCATTAATTATTTAAAATTGCATAATTTCAAAATATAAAGATGCTATTTACTACATTAGATATCATAAAACACAATCACTATTAGAAAAAGCGTTTATATAAAGCTATAATTACACTAGTGATTTCCTTACATTAATGTAGAATAATATGACACTTTTACCATAATAAAAATTAATATTTATAACAAAATAATATTAGGTCGATATTTAAGATTTTACCATTAATACGAAATTATATAATTCTAAAAATGCTGAGCATTAAGAAACTAAAAGAAATTGATGTATCACAATGTTAATAACGATTTTGATTTTATTATTTTAATAATGAAATTTAAATAAGTTGGTCTATCTTATGGTCTTTGTTAATTTATTTGTTTATTTCATTTGACCTTTTTATGTAACTAGCAATTATCCATCATCTTCATTTGTGAAGTAAACATAAAAATGCTTATTTATTTTATTTGCATTTGTAATCATGGGCATAAAATTTTGAACCAGATTAAGTTAAACAACAGGTACATACTTATTTTCTAACTTACGACGTTTGACTATTTTGCCAAAAGCAATAAATTATAATAAAGGCAATAATTTATCATGATCAATAACGAGACATATGCAAGTTTCTTAAGCATTCCCACGGGTAAGGGACAATTGCTTACTGTCATTCAACAATGTTAAATGCAACGATCATTCATTTTCTCAGGTGTGATCTCAATTTAAAGTGAAATCCCCTTTCAAAGTAGTAATTTGGAGGGATGTCCCTAGAAGTAGGAAATAACCCCCTTCCCCTCCCTTCTAGGGATCCCTTCTATACACAATAGAAGAAGATTGTAGCTAACACCACACCCCGGGACACAGATGGAAAACATAGTTTATCCTCAGTACCTGCAAACGTAAAGCCAGAATTGGCTGATATTCGCCAAAACAGGATTTAAATTCCTAAGGAGAAAATGCACAGATTTCAATAGAAAAAATAATTTTTAAGGGCATGAAATGAAATAGAAATTTCAGAAATCTAACTGCGAAAAAATTTTCAAATTATTTCAAGAATACATCGTAAATTTTTAATAATCTGGTATTATGTGTTAATTAATTTTATTTAGAAGTAAACACACTATACCTTTTTAGTTGTTTTAATACTCATTTTTATGTAATTCATTCAAATTATTATTAGAAACAGTCAAGTGCTCTCTAAAATTTTCATTTGGAATTGAAATATTAACATGTTCTCAGAAATCCAATGGCTTAATGTCTGATTTGCTTGAATAAGTTATTTTGTTTTAAATTAAATTTTAAAAAATGCTATATCGGACAATATATTACTCAGACCACTTAGGACACATTCCTATTTCGAACTTCACTTTTCTAATAAAATTCATTGATGATGCTATTGTCGTTGAGATTATTCCCATATTTTCACTTCTAAGTACCTTAATAATGATATTTCATGTTGAATTAGAGTAAATTGAAATTTAGAAAATAAATTTTTAGAGGAAATTATTTTTTCAGCGTGAATTTTTTAACCTAACAAAATTTTCAATAAGAATATTAATTAACGGGTAATTAAAACTGCATTAAAAGTAACTAATGCGAGACTAGAATATCTATATATAAGAGATAACATAATTTCGGGTGTTGAAAAAAACTCTCATCAAACACCCCATTTAGTGGAAAATAGCTTTAAAAAATTTAATATTTCTTAGAATATTGCACTCATCTGTGTAAACATCTCCCCAAGTATCGATTGCTATGGATCATAATTTCAAAATCAAGATATGCATTTTAAAAAGTATCTACTGAAAATATCTTATTGCCGAAAAAGGTTCCATGTTCAAACCCAGTCCTTACATTACAAAGGAAGTTGAACAACACATTTTTGCTTTTATCATCCATACCAGCCATGGTCGACATGAATTTGTTGCCAATTTCTTCCTTTACGACATATGAAATTGGAATATTATAGATAAATGTCTTTCGTAGATCGCTATATTGAATACATATAAAATATATTCAACAGTTGTTATAGGTTATTATATATATATATATATATATATATATATATATATATATATATATATATATATATATATATATATATATATATATATATATATATATATATATATATATATATATATATATATATTTTTAAATATCAATCAAAAAGAACATTAAAAGTGAATACATAATTCAAAACCAACTCATCTATGAGAAATTTTATAAATATACTTACATTCATAACTGTAAATATATTTTGAAATTCGTTTTCTTGATTTAAGGTTTAATTAACAACAAAAATAAAATTACAGCAAATTGAAGTATCTAAATTCCGATTCATAACAATGTGAATTAAAAAAAATTCAACAAAATCTTGAATATTCCTGTTTTTTTGTCTTGGGCCAGTTAGGCTGACAATATGGGGTGTTTGTTCCAACTGAACCATATTTGGTGTGGAGCCCGACTTCCTTAGTACACACATGCCATAGCGATCCGTTTATAGAGTAGGCAACCATTCACTCAGCATTCATACAAGGAAAGGACAAAGACAGCATATATATAGAGAGAAAGTACATCCATGCCGGAACCGGGATTCGAACCCAGGACCTCCTTATCCGCAGTCAGTCACGCTGACCACTAGACAAGTTGGTTGGTGATAACCTTAAGTACTAAATTATAAAACCCAAATTAAAGTCAGTTTATTGAATAGAAATGATTTTGATGAAAAAAGTAATGAAATCGAAAAGAGAATTGAGGAAATTAAATGTATTTATTTTCCAACATCATCACGTGGTTAAAGTTAGATTTTATCATTAGCCAGTCAAATTTAAGATTTGTCATCACGTAATCAAGGTCACGTATTTCGTTAAATATCTGTTGCCGGAACTTTCAGTAAATAGTCTATTTGCGATTACTCTCATTAAATACAATCAACTAAAGCACATAACTTATCTAGTCCCAACAGGAATCAAGTAAAAGAGTTGTGAATTGATTAATGGTATGATTGATTACCTTGAGAAAATTCGTCTTCAAAGGAACTCATGAATAAAATTGTGAAATTAATTGTTTATTTGAATGAGACCAGTTAATTCATTTGGAAAATGTAAGTGTCCTCGAATGGATGCCAACGAATGGTATACAAGATAGAGCTCTTACTTGGAATTCTTGGCAACAAAAAAGAGAAAAAAATTGAAAACAGTTTGATAGCTTTTACTATCGCTTTCTTATAATATTTCAAAGATTGCGTTTTATAGATTTATAGGAAAGACAGAAGTGATTTTGTAGCATCAAAACAAATTTCTAACATGTCCTTATAAGTAGCCTGAACCATTCACGTGCTCAAGAATAAGGTAAGAGTTAAAGCAAAAACAACAATTAAATGGGCAGCAGCAGAAAAGCATCGTCTTCAACTGATTTTTAATTGCAACTAAAATGGCAAATTTTACTCTTATTCTCAAAATTTTATAGGAAGAATGTCTGCTTATAAAGAAACTTAGAACAAATGACTGAAATTTATTATGGAATTATAGATCTGTTAAGTTCACCCGTTTATAAATGCATCAAGAGATAAGAATAATTAAAATATTTAATTGCTTGGACAACGTTTCTCTAATAAATTATTGCATAATCAAGACAATTTTTTTCGCTAGAACTTCTCCTGAATGATCGCTACTAAAGGCTTTTTACAAATAAATATTTAAATAATCTTTGACTCAGAGGGTTGGCTATTCTAACAACAGAATGTCGCTGTAAGACATTTGAACTTCATGGAGTTTCGTACTCCAGGGGACTTTTCTTAAATAGTGAAATTTTTTTACCTATTGCAGATGAAGAAGTCAGGAAAACTCCCAAACACCAATTCCCACTGGCACGGATATATAAAGCAGAAACACAATAAGTCTCTCAATGTTCAATTCAGAGACTGAATTCGAACGTGAGATATTTCATCCTGATAATTACAGTTATAAACATTATTCACACACACACATCAGATCTTCATTTTAGGTTCACTCCAGGAATAAATATTTATCTTAAAATTTCGGAAGCTACGATTTGTTTGAACAATTAAAAAATATTAATAGGAATATATTCATAAAGATTTGAAGGCATTTTGTATAAAATCATAGTTCATAAAACAATAATCAATAAAACCAGTTGTAAAAGATTTCTAGAAACAAAAAATTTTATTTCCTCTTTCATTTTAGTCAAGATTTTTGAAAGAAAATCCAAGAAATTGAATTACCTGAAAACTGATACTATTTGCTGATATGAATAGATAATTCTACAATTTTAAAGTTTAAGTAAATAACTGATAAAACTTCCTTTTTTTTCATATTTAGGGTAATATTTTTGCATTTTTACCATACTTGTAGGGAACTTTAGCTGTTATTGTCATGATAAGTTTTACAATAATTACGTTAAGATGTTTTTCCACAACCTAATGGCTGATATGAGTTGTAAAGTCTTTTAACGTTTCTCACATGAATCCTTCTCAGCGAAAATTTTGTAGATAGTACTCCATACTGATAACTCGCCAGGGGAAAAATTAGAGAAGCATGACTCCCAATTCCTATTACTAAACTACAGCTGGGATCTAAGCCGAGATTTTCCATCTTGAAAAACTTGCTCTATCATTATCTCACAGTAAATCCCAAGCGATCAAATTCACATTGTCATTATAACGTATTAATAGATAATATCCAATTTAACTAAAAATACATGATGATGACAATTATATGTATTTACAATGAATAAATGAGAATGAAGTCTCGGGTCCGATCGCAAGTACTGAGGTAGAGAAGGAGATGGAAGTTACCTTTTTGGGGTGGTTTGTTGTAGCTTGAGCTTCCGAATGTTCGGAGGGAGCTTTCAGGATTTCCTACTTTGTGAAATGTGAATACTTCCCACTACCTTTGAAAAGTCATCCCGAAAGGCAATTTAAGCAATTGATATTAAAATGTCTTATTTCGGTCTTCAGCAAGTGCAATATGTGGTGTCAAAACAGATATCCACAAATTACATGTTGGTGATACAACACTTGGGGGGAAAATTGCCAACATATGGCCAGAGTATAACTGGGAAATTGATGAAAGATTTTGGGAGTAAAGTATATAAAACATATGAAGTACAAAAAGAGTTATTATTATAAAATATTTAATCTTCACAACAATACTATATGAATCAGATATATATAAGGTCATTTCACATATTTATATATACTACTGTATTAATTTACCTAATTAAGAATGATTAAATTGTAAAGTTTTGTAAGGGAAATATCAAATAATTTGACTTGTTTTCATATTATTCAAAAAGTAGCTAAGGAATGGGAACAGTCAATTCGGAAAATTGGGATATAAAATTTGTTAAGTAAAATATACCTACCTCTTGAATTGCACTATAATGGAAAAAAAACTATTTAAGTAAATTAATAATAAAAACAATAATAAGATAGATAAAAGTAAAATTAATACTAAAATAAAAAGTGAATGAATATTTGACTTTTTCCTCTGAGGAACTAGTGTAAAGATGTTTCAAATAAACTTAAGAGAAAATTATATAATTATACTGGCTAACTATTACAGAGATAAATTTTTATCAATCTTAAGAATAACACATAAAAATGAAAATGTGTGTAAAAATTACTAAATATTTAAAATAAAATTATAAGGTATACCAAACCGAATGTCAACTTATTCCACATTAAGCATGTAACATAGTAAAAATATAGTAAAAAAATAAAGAATTAATACATATATATATATATATATATATATATATATATATATATATATATATATATATATACTACTGGCCATTAAAATTGCTACACCAAGAAGGCGACATGCTACAGACGTGAAATTTATATGAAAGGAAGAAGGTGCTGTAATATGCAAATGATTAGCTTTTCAGCGCATTCAGACAAAGCAGGCACCAGTAGCGACACCTACATTGTGTTTAAATGAGAAAATTGTTCAGCCGGTTCCTCATACACAAATTGCATTTGAACGTTGTTGCCTGGTGAAAAGTTGTTGTGATGCCTCGAGTAAGAAGGAGAAATGCGTACCAGCACGTTTCTGACTTTGATAAAGGTCGAATTGTAGAGTACCGGGATTGCGGTTTATCTTATCGCAGTATTGCTGCTCGCGTCGGTCGAGATCCTATGACTGTTAGCAGAATATGGAATTGATGGGTTCAGGACGGTAATACGGAACGCCATGCGGGATCTCAACGGCCACCTATCACTAGCAGCCGAGAAGACAGGCATATTATCCGCATGGCCGTAATGGATCGTGCAACCATGTCACGAGCCGTGAGTCAAGAAACGGGGTCGTTTGGAAGACAAAACAAGTGTCTGCACGAACAGTTCGACGACGTTTGCAGCAGCATGGACTCTCAGCTTGGAGACCTTGGCTGCGGCTTTTCTTGACGCTGCGTCATAGACAAGATCGCCTTCAATGGTGTGATCAACGATGAACCTGGGCGCAGGAATGGCAAGACGTCATCTTTTCAGATGAATCCAGGTTCTGTGTACAGCATCATGATGGTCGCATCCCTGTTTGGCGGTATCGTGGTGAACGCACTCTGGCAGCGTGCATTCGTCATCGTCATACTGGCCCATCACCTGGCGTGATGCTATGGGGTGCCATTGGATACACGTCTCGGTCACCTCTTGTTCGCATTGACGGTGCTTTGAACAGTGCACGTTACATTTCTGGTGTGTTACGACCCGTGGTTTTACCCTTTATTCGAGCCCTGCTAAATCCTACGTTTCAGTAGGATAATGCCCAACTGCATGTTGCCGGTATTGTATGGACCTTCCTTGATACGGAGCATGTTCGGCTGTTGCCCTGGCCAGCACGTTCTCCAGATCTTTCACCAATAGAAAATATCTGGTCAATGGTTGCCGAGTGACTGGCTCGTCACCAAACGCCAGTCACTACGGTTGATAAACTTTGGCATCGTGTTGAAGCTGCATGGGCATCTTTACCTGTACATGCAATCCAATCTCTGTTTGACTCAATGCCCAGACGTATAACTGCTGTTATTACTGCCACAGAGGTGGTTGTTCTGGGTACTGATTTCTCAGGATCTATCCAGCCAAATTTTTGAAAATTTAATCACTTGTTATTTCTAGTATAATATATTTGTCCAATAAATATCATTTTATACATATATAGGTATTATAATCACTAAATGTACAAACTCTTTCGAAACATTTTAACTACATTTTTTAACATTATTCAATTAACAAACAATTTAAAGCTCAACACAAATTTTAATTACTTTATATTTAAAAATGCTAGGGATTAGAATATATAGACATTAAAAAGAAAAAAAGTGTTGATACGATTAGCTCATAGAATGAATTATTTTACATTAAAAGACAGTTTATTATTTATTAACTAGTAGCAAAATTTATAATAAGAATTTAAGATTTTGACACATATATTTTTTTGAATGCATAGATGTTTTTAAATGACTTAATACTCATATTATATAAGGCTTCATAACAGATGACTTTCTAAAATAAAATTAAAATTATATTTGAAAACTCTAATTTGCAGTTTTAATTCAATCGAATGTTTAAATTTAAATTTTTTTCACTTGCTATATATTTACCTAACACAATATATATTTTTTATTTTGTTTTGTTAATTACTAAGCATGTAATTGAAAACTGACCCAAACAAAATCTACTTGCAAAATATAACGTTATATTTTGTGCTTAACTAAAAAAAAGTTTAACTTTAAAATGAGAATTATTTTTATCGGGATGAATTTACATTTCCTTTGTCAAAAGGTGTGTTTAGATAAAACCTTAAAACTTTCTCTTTCAGTAAACAGGCTAATCATTAAATCTATTCGTTTTGTTTCCTTGTTGTTTTATTTTGAAGATAAGATTCTTTCTAGAAAATGTATTTTATCTTTTGTTGTTCAGGTTTCTCTTCGTATTTCTGTTTTTACAATTTCCTTGCATTTATACATTTATAAGTGACATATAATAAACAAAATGCCGCATCATCTAAGAATTGGGATAAATATATGCATTCGTAATAAATGAAAAGAATTAAACTTAATTAAAAATCTAAAAAATAATAATAGGGTACCCAAATTTAAGAAAGTAATTTTGATGTGCTTAAAATTCCATGCAAAAATTTAGCATAAATATATTATAATAAAATAGAGTTGAAAACTACATGACTAAATATTCTTTTTGGGTATTTTAAAAATATTTTGGAGAATTCATGAATTCATATTTTATATTATATTTATTGTAAACACACTATTATTTTTAAAAAAAAAACTCATTGTTCTAAAAAAATTTTTATCTTAATAAATTTTAGAGTGAAATCTCTATTTTTAAAAAAATAATCAATCATAACAATTTGTTAGCTGATTTTTCATGTTTAGACCTTTGCAGATATTTATATTGATGATTCTCTTTCGATATGGTATCTTTATAAAGCGAATAAGTTTTAGCTGCTCCCTTCTAAATACATGCTTTCACTATGAGGTCTAATTAGACCGTGATCTTCAATATTGAAGTGGATTCCATGACATAATCACATTAGATACATGCACTTAAGATGTGAATCTAACCTGAGAACTATTGAACTAAAGATCAAAGTGCTTGCTATTTAGACACCAGCTCAAAAATGAATAAAATGATATTTTAGTAGAAGCACATATTTAACAGGTATATAGAATTATTATTGATTTAAATCATTAGCAATTTGCAGATTTTTTTATATTTTACAGCTGTGAGAAGATATTTACGACAATTTATGTAAGATTTTGAATCCGTGTATTTTTTGGCTTTATATGTATGTAATGCTTGAATTTTACTTACATTTTCTTATTTATATCTCCCTCATACCGATATTTCATTATAAAAATCAAACATTTGGCAACTAAAAGTTTGGTAAAATATATAGGGTGTCTCTAAATGTAAATCGGATTTGTAAAGATATGTAGTATTTATTTCGCAAAACTCAAAATTGTAATTAATACATGAAACAATTCTGAAACATAAATGAAGCAACTCAAACATTTCCTTGTTGGTACGCCCATGTTTTAAAATCTGTTAGTAGCGAAATAGGTGAGTACAGAAAGCATTTTTGTGTTTTACACTTGAACATTTTTTGCGCCCCATTTCGACAGAAAGTTTATGAATTTTTATGCTTTGGAGAAGCAATTGTAATTGGCCCTCAAGATGAACCAAATAACTTCATTTGACAGCAAGATGTTGCTCCATTTCATTGGCATAAAGAGGTGTGCATTTGATTGAACGTCACTGCACCTGACCACTGAATTGGTCGTAAAGATAACAGAGCTTGCTTGACATGGCCTCCATGCTCATTCGATCTTACGCCATGTGATTTCTAGATGCGGTGATTCATAAAGGATCATGCGTATGTGAATCCACAACCAGCTAACCTTCCCAACATCAGAAACAGGAATGAGGTAGTTGTTGCAAAAATTGTACCACATACACTAAACAAGTTTGGGAAGAACTAGACTATCGACTTGAAACGTGTGGTGCGTGGGTGTTCCAGTTGAATATTCTTAAGATTCAACATATAACTGTTTGAGTTGCTTTTTCATTTCATGTATTAATTATGATTTTAAGTTTTATGTAATAAATACCCAACATTCATTTAGAAACTCCCTGAATAATTCATAAAAAAAGAAAAAAGTTTAAAAGAATATGATATTTATATGCTAGCAAGGAAAACATTTTTGTTTAAAAAAAGTATGTAAACATGTTATTAAAATAATCTTTTGTGTTATTCTTTATGTGTAAAGAAATCCAAGAACGCGACGTGAAATTATACTAATAATATAAAATATTCATTTTTATAAGTTTAATTCCATACATTAAAAAAAATTCTGGGCAATTTTATTTTATTTTGGGAAATCAAAGAGTGAAATGCTTTGAATTTTTCCTATATGCTCAAATATATACATTTTTATGATCTAAATCATATGTGTGGTGTTAAAAATACCAAATTCATTCAGTACTCTTACTATATAAATTATTTATTTAAATTTCCTAAGAATTTTTATTTAAGATGAATCATAGTTCATCATTTATTGTTACTCAAAAATAACAACACATTCTAAATTACAATATATAAATAATTAATAATTTCTATGACAATTTAATGTGTCTAATTTAAATTTCATGATGTAGAAAAAGTGATTTGCATTAAGCAGTGAATGATTTTCAAAATATTTGTTCTTATTATAACCAATAAGCTTCTGTATTACATTTCATTCCACTTTCATGGAAATAGATTTCAAATATTTTTTTTTATTCCCATACATTTTATCTTTTAAATTTTATACATCAAATCATTGTAAATTTCTAACAATAATGACATCATAATAGCGAGCACTTATATTTGAAAATATATAAAACTAGCGATATAATTTTTTTACAAAGGCAAATTATAAATTAAATTATATTTGTAAGTTTTTTAATCTAAATATTTAATTGATAAATAATGTTATAGCTATTAAGCAAATACAACTTAATAATTCAAAATTTTTAAAAGCATTATTGAAAGCATTTATTGGCTTTCACACGTAAGATGATTACCCCTCAATATAATTATAATTAAATATATCAAAAAACTTTAAGGTATTAATGCAATGTTTTTTGTGATTGATTATTGTATGCTGATTAATTGTTCCTGATTGAATTAATAACGTGAAATTAATTGATTAATTTTGACTATATATTTTGTTATAGTATGAAACATATTTACGTTTTTTCACAAAAACTTATGAATGAAAAGCAAAATTTATTCCCGTTTAATTAAACCTTGTAGTTATACTTAAAAATTCCTCCGTTGCAATTTATTTTGTTTTGTTAGTAAAAATAAAATGTAACCGGAACGTTGTTCATAGATAGATCTTGTTCAAAAATAGATTGATTGGAAATACCAGCCTACAAATAAGTACATATTTTATAACTAATTTAAGTTTGCTTCCTTTCTTAGTCTAATTTTATGATATAAAACATACTGAATAAACACTGATGATAACACTATATATATATATGTATAACAATGGTTGAATTGTTTCCACAAGATCGCACTGACGGTGGCTGAAAAATTTTCCGGTTTTTTTTTTAAGAACACATCGTTTATTCATATTTATTTAGTATTCTAATTATAGAAACACTACCTAACTTAGGACAAATTGAAAACATTCATAGCATTCTTCAACTGTTTAAAGAAATTAATATAATATTTAAAGCTTATCCTGCACTGTTACAGGCAGTTCCTCTTCTAGAGAAGACCTTCCATCCAACAGATTAAGTCAACATTTTATTAAAAGCTCTTAGTTTAAATAGTACTAACAATTATAATTAAAAAAATTCGAAAATATGAAAATTATGATATGGAATGCAAATGGTTTGCACAATGAACTTCCGGAATTTAAAACATTTATAACGAAAAAAAATCCTGATATTATTCTACTTCAGGACACCCACTTATTAAGACTCATAACCTCAATGTACCTAACTATAATATCTACAGAAAAGACCGCACCTTTCGCCAGGAAGGAATGGCCATTCTAATTAAAACAAAGATCAGCCATATACACATATTCCCACACTTAAATTGCACTTTGCTGAAGTGACAATTATCAAACTACACTTCTCGGACAGCTCTGACATTACAGTGGCGTCACTCTACATCCCCCCACCTTCAATTCATCACTTTTGTCTGTTGACATTGAAAATTTAGCAGCACTCACTTTCAAGATCATCCTCGCTGGGAACCTCAATGCTAAACACCAGAACTAGGGTTGCAATTATGCAAACAGTACTGGAAAAGTACTAAAATCCCTTATAAACAATACCGACTTCACCATTTTTAAACCCAATAAACCCACTCAATTCGGCCCTACACATGCAAATTATATAGATATAATGCACTCCAGGGGTATCCATGAAATTATCAACAATCGAGGAGCTCCCATGCGATCACTACGCAGTGCTAATTCACTTCAGCAAGAAAATGATTGGCGAAAAACCTGCCACAATCGGAGTATGTTTAGAAATAAAATTAACTGTTTAATTCTAGTTAAAGCCTTTCAGTTAACTGATGACCCATCCCAACACTTGAAGAAAATGTTAATAATTTTACTTCTATTATAAATACTGCTCTCAATCACAGTAAATTCACCAAAATGAATCATCAAATAGAATACTTGCCAAACAATAGAGTTGATTTAATTAAAAAAAGAAATTAATTAATTAAAAATTCATAATAGAACCAGATCTCCAGTGATTAAAAATCAAATTAATGCCTTAAAGCGAATAATCAAAATTAAAATAGCCTTACATAACCGTGACTCATGGAATGCATACCTCACTAATCTCAATGTGGAGGATGGATCCTTCTAAAGAGCAGCTAATAAAAAGAGAAAAAACAAGGAGTGCGTCCCCCATCCATAGATGGCGCCAAAGTAGCCCTCACAAATTTTGAAAAAGCGGAATGTTTGGCAAACATTCTTGAAAAACAATTTCAACCAAATAACTTCAGTAACCCACAAAATGACCAGCAAATCTTAAACACAGTAACTAATTTCCGGACTAACAACATTAATAATCAGCCTTTCATTGAAACACCTGCTTCAGAATTTGAAGAAATTATTAAACAACTCAAACCCAAAAAAAAGTCCCAATCATTATAATATCAACAAAAAATTTTTAAACAGCTCCTTATTAGAGCAATTTGCTTCCTGTCTTCAATTATTAACAGTATACTGAAAACAAGCCAGTTTCCAAAAGTGTGGAAAAGGGCAGTTATCATTCCGCTCCACAAGAAGGCTAAAGGCAAAAATCTCTCATCCAATTATAGACCGATTTCTCTCTTGCCGACTATGGCCGAGACTGCCGAAAAAATTATTCTTAATAAATTACTGGCCTTTGATGAGGCCAACAAAATTATTATTCCTCAACAATTGGGCATCCGTAAAAAACTTTCTACCACCCACCAACTACTCAGAGTAGTAGAAAAAATTTCAAAAAGAATCGCGTACAAAAAATCCTCGGGAGGTATATTCATTGATATAGAAAAAGCGTTTGATAGAGTTTTGCATCCTGATCTAATTTACAAACTAATTAAATTCCATTTCCCCACCCAATTAATTACTTTAATTAATAATTACCTCTCCAACCGCACTTTTACTGTTAGAGTAGGAAAAGATATCTCTCTGGACAGACCCATTCTTGCAGGCTTACCGCAAGGATCCCTGCTGGGTCCTCTCTGATTTAACATCTATATCAATGATATTCCGCAACACCAAAATACTATGTTCTGCTTGTTCGCGGATGAAACTGCCGTTTTGTCCATTAACTCTCTCTACTGAAAAATCCATGCTACCCTTACTGAACACCTCATGGCCATTGAAGAGTGGCTTAATAAGTGGAAAATTAAAATAAATCCAAACAAATCCACTGCTGCCATTTTTACTAGGAAACGTACTTTACCCCCCCCCCCACCAGATTCAACTAAGCGGTTTTTCGGTCCCGTGGTCAAATAAAGTCAAGTACCTCGGTCTTACGTTAGATAAAAAAATTACCTGAAAAGCCCATATTAATAAAATCAAGAATAAATTTATTTCTGCCAAAACTTCACTCTACCTGCCTACAAATTAATTTAATTAATTCACTCTACCTGCCTACAATTTAATTGTCTACAAATCGAAGCTCTCCATGGCTAACAAGCTATTGATTTATAAATCATACCTTCGCCCTATTATCACCTATGCAGCCCCAATCTGGGGTGGTGCTGCGGAAACGAACCTGAAATCTCTTGAGGGTCAGCAAAGCAAATTTCTTAGACTGATCACTCAATCAGACTTCTACATCAGAAACGAACACATCAGAAACAATTTGGGTGTCCTTCCCCTATCAAGATACATCTAATTACTTGTTTTTCGCTTCTACAACAGGCTTTATGAAATTGATAACTCTGAAATTCAAGCAATTGAAAACTATAGACATTTCCTATGAACTTTCCAATTTCCACAGACCAAGGGCGGTTCTGCGGGCTAAACCACAATCAAACTTATCTATTCGCTTCCCAAAAAGTAGAATTAAATAATTTCTTCTTCTTATAATTAAAAAAAATATATAAATATATAAAAAAAGTAAATAAATTTGTATTTATATATATGTATATATAAAAGAATAAAAAATATATTTTTGTCTTTATATAGTTATATTAATACTATGTATATATAAACTGTAATTTAAAAATATTTTCTTGCACTCTTGTTTGTAATGTGTATTCAAATTTTTCTTGTTTATGTTTTTTCAATCTCATGCAAAGAGTTCTCGTTGGGATCATTTTAACCTAAGCAAAATATTTTCTTAAATTTTTTGTTTAAATAATCTTATGTTTTGAAATCATTATGTTAATCTCAACTAAAGTTAGATGTAGAAAAATTTCTTAGGAATAGAAGGTACATGGCCTTTTAGGCTAGGAACCCAACAAACACTAGACCCATTCTTCTTTTTCTTATAGAAAAAATGGAAGGTATATAGAAAAGTATAAGGCTGCCACCTAGTGACGAAGCAAGAAAAACTAATATTACGCATAAAAAACACATCGTTTTTTTCTTTATTTTCCTTGTTTATATATAATATTTATAGTTTATATTATTTTATATAATTTATAGTTTATATTGATTTCTATTTTGAAGAAGAGCAATGCTTACAATACTAGTGAATGCTCATTTTAGCCACCAATATTTTTCTCAATAAACGAACAGGAGAATATATATCAAAAAACTCGACTAAACCGAGTATTACGGTCTCACCTCACGGAGAGCGAAATCTCACCAAAAGTCTCTGATCGATCGCGAAAAGTCACCAAATCTGGTTTTTGCTTACATCGCTAAATTTATTTAAAAATCTAAATTTCTAATCTAATCTAAATAAAATCTAAATTTATTCAAATTTCATCAAAAATTCACCAAAAACAATTAGTAGCCAATTGTGTTTCTCCGTGAATATTTACCCGGATTGTCTTGGTAAACATTTACGAAGACATTCCCTGGAATGTCTCGGAGGATGACATCCGTCACTTGTCACCCCAATTTCTGGGAAAAACAGGATGTCATCCATCATTTTTCATCCCCAATCGTGGGAAAAGCTTGCTATGTGAGTATTTAACCATTTTCAATTTGCAAGTCGTTGTGTTTGTCTCTCTTAGTCGTTGTACATCTGCGAGCATATTCGAAATTCGATCATATTACATAAAATATCATTTGATCTCGGCAGCCAACTTGTCTAATGGTCAGCGTACCTGACCGCGGATAGGGAGGTCCTAGGTTCCAATCCTGGTTCGAGCATGGATGTACTTTCTCTGTATATATCATGTCTTTGTCCTTTTCTTGTGTGTGAATGAGGTGTGAGTGATTGCCTACCCTATAAACGAGTCCCTATGGCATGTGTGTGTACTGAACAAATCGGATTCCACACCAAATACGGTTCATTTGGAAAAGTGGAGCAGGGGACCCCAATTGCCAGCCTAGCTGGCACAAGAGAACAAGAACATCTGAGCTCAAATGAGTATCGGGCGTTGAGATGCAAGTTATGAAGGATATGCAAGGATAAGCATGGTGTGAAAAGAAGCGTTCGAAAAGGCTCCTGGTTTTCCCTGGGACGTCTGTCTCAGGCGCTTAGCAAAAAATAAATTCGCCAAGGTGAAACCGTAATATTCAGTTTTACTCTCCACTTTATTACAATTCTCAATGGTTTAAAATATACATGCGGTCAGATAACGTTTCATCAACATCCACGTGTTTGTTAATAAAATGTTACAGTTGTTACATCGTCTTAAATACGATTTGTCAACGAATTTGCTACTTGCCTTCGAATCACATTTTTCGAGTGGCAGCAAACAAAGCGAAATTCACCATTGAATATCTCAGCGTCTCATCGGTGTTGAGAAAAAATCCATTCATAATTTTTACCATTAATAAAGAAATAATTTTAATTATAATTTTTTCCTTTAATAAAAGTTCTTAAAATCATAAAAATTACTCGTTTTCTAAATATAATCAATATAAATTGATTATCAAATGTAATCAAAATAATTTTCAAATCTTTAGCGATATTGCTTCCAAAATTAAACACGTTGAAAATAGAACAGAAGAAAAAGCAAATTGAAAAGATTAACACAAAAAATCCACTTTATAGTTAGTTTAAATCAGCAAAGACGATGATTTTTACTTTATTTATTTTATTTATTTATTTATTTATTTATTTATTTTCATTTTTAATATTTAATTTCAATAAACAATAGTGGCATTTTAAAAACCTAAAAAAAGAGCCCGTATGTGAGAATGATGCTGTGCTGCCATCTATTATGAAGTTAAAATACTTTCTCAAATGCAATGTGAAATGTAAAAAGCATTTTCTTGTTTTTCTTTCCATGATACCACATTTTCACGCATAAAATATATTTTAAAACTTATTTTTGTTTTCATGCATATTACTTTCAGTTTAATAAATAAATTAATTTTCTGTTTTTTAAATTGCTTTATCAAATCAGCGTTTCAACATCATTATTCCATATAATCCGAAATTATGTTCATGCATTTTTAAACGTTTCCAAATTTTGAATATATTTAAAATAAAATAAAATAGCATGAACAGTGGTATAACTTGATTTAGCGGTACACAGTGCGAAGCTCAGGTGTGTCAATCTCATGTGCATTAAAATAAAATACATAAAAGAAGTACTTTTTCCTAGATTTGGTTAATTATATAACTTCTTAAAGGGGAAAAACAATAAAATGATTTCAATGTAAAACAAAATGTTTTGATTTACATAAAATTGCATTGAATTTTTTGATAATCTTTCACTGCTTCAAATCATGAAATATTTGAAAATACTCAAATGACATTGATTGACGCGTAGAGTTTGGATCTACACAAACTTAGATTCAGGAATTTAGACGATTTTTACTTTTATATAACTATTATTTCTAAATTTTACTCTTAAAATAAAGTGTAAAGCATCTATTATCATATTTAGTAGTATTTTGTATACATACGAATAACTACTTTATTTTTTTGAATAAAAGTATCAAAGTTAAGGAAGAGATTCAAAGAGATCGAAAGATATCAACAGTTTCTTTAAAGATTAATATTAGATAGGTGGGAAAGAGTAATGTGTTTGCGAAATTCGGCTTTCGACTCCACATTTCTGTACTTAACTATGCCGTATTTTCCCCAATGGTTTTCATTAATAAAATAAAGTGTTCTATTTTCTCAAGTTTTTATTTTCCAGCGAAACTATAGAAAATCTTATGGATTTTTATTAAATTGACGAGGTTATTAAAGCCTCTACAATCTATTGCAATGTCTGACTTTAATACTTATATTTCAAATATTGAAATTTTTAAGGAATTGGGGACAACATTTTACATTTGCATTTTATCTTAAACATTTTCTTTTCAAGAATAAAATATTTTGCAATATTTTCAATATACAAATAAAAGGAGAATATATATATATAACTCAAATAATTTTTAAATATTATTTTAATTTTTAAGTATGGCAGTGTAGGGTAAGATACATTTAAACAAAATATTTTTCTTTTAAGAAAAGCTTTCGAATATATGTTTTACTTCTGACTTCAAAAATACCAGTAAAAATAATTAGTTATTATTTCGCATTTTCTATAGATAAAATTCCTTGCATTATATATATATATATATATATATATATATATATATATATATATATATATATATATATATATATATATATATATATATATATATATATATATATATATATATATATATATATATATATATATATATATATATATATATATATATATATATATATATATATATATATATATATATATATATATATATATATATATATATATATATATATATATATATATATATATATATATATATATATATATATATATATATATATATATATATATATATATATATATGTGTGTGTGTGTGTATATTAATGTTCTCAACAAAAGCAAATAATTTTTATTGTGTAATCAGTTTTTTTTATTTTTTTTAATTTTTTTATTTTAGTTTTTTTTTTAATTAGATACCGTATTAGCGTAAATTGTCTACTTCAAAAATCTTTTTTAAAACTATTTTCTTAAGATTTGGAAAATGTATTACTTTACTAAGATAAGAGCTGATTTACATTAAAATACGTTCTTATTTTTTTATTTTAATCATTTAAGGGCACAGTTTTGCGCAATGGAACCTTTTTTTTTTTTTTTTAGTAGTTTTATAACACTCAAATGTTCCTAGTATTTAAGATTTTACAATGTTTGCTAATAATTATGCCCGATTCCCTTATATTTCTTTATAGTATTTTCCAAGCAAAAAATGTATTTTATAAAAATTGGTGTGATTTATTTGTATGTATATACATCAATACTTTGAACTATACGTTTGATAAAGTAAATGATCAAGGTGTGGAAAGGTTAATCAAGGCTAATAAATTAAAGAACCCCTATTAATCTATTTGTCAGTTGAAATAACATTAATTGAAAATAATGTAACTTTGTTTAATGTTACTCTTATTATAATCATCCATTGTCATGTATCTTGTCTTACATAACCAGAAAATAAGAGGGAAAAATAAGTTCCTTAAGAAACACTGTGAATTTTGATAGATTTTCATACAAATTTATAAAGCTGCATCTCGTTTGGAAATTTCTTAAATTTTTATATTCATAAACTACAATGTAATATGAACACTAACAATTTTGTAAATGTAAAAATTCCTTAAATTAAAATGAAAAATCCTCACAGATGCATAAAAAGGGATCTGTATATGATCTAATATTCTACAGATTTTATCATAAAATTTAAAATGTATTCGTGATTTATAGAAAAAATCATAATCCCTAGCTTTTACATAATCATTTGTGATTTAACTTTATTCTCTTCGTCTCTAATTCAGGTACTCATATCAGGCTATTGTTTTTAACACATATGGGGTTAATTTTCAAAAATTAACCACATAGTTGTTTCATAATGTATATATTAAAAGCATTTTTAGTAATGCTAAAAAGTAGACAGTGTAATAATATTTAACAAGTTTCATTAACCAATTAGATAAATTTGAATACCAACTTGCCTTTATTTTATGTCTGAAAATATTGGTACTTTTGTTAAATAAATCCATTTTAAAGTTAAGAAATTTTCCACAACATTCTTTTGAAAAACATCTAGTGAGTGTTACAATAGGATCTTTTACAGATAAGATCAAGATATCTTTTTCTACGGAATTGTTTGATTTATAATAAACTATTCAAATCATATATTTCATAAAATTCCACTTTTTGAGGGTATTTTTGTCTTTTTCGGATAAGATCGACTGATCTTTGTGAGGCGAAAAGTTACCACTAAACCACCGAGATTCTTTCTTTCATTTATATATAAAAATAGGTTTTTACTATTTATTAAAACATTTATTAAATGTGTAAGAAGCTATAATCATATTCATTCAATTTATCACAATTGAGAAAAAAATTATTAAAGCATATGTTTTCTGAATTGCATTCATATTATGTTGTATGCAATCTGCATTCCTTCAGAAATATTCATTCCTTTTGAATGGAGACATAGTTAAATAAAAGAATGTTTGGAGAAATTCAAAATCAAAAGAATAATAATAATAATAGTAAATAAATGAATATTGTAATTTAGATACGATTTTCCATTAATTACTGAAAGTTTTCTCAAAAATATTTCTTACCATACATGAAATGGGAAAATATGAGAACATAACTACTAAATAATAATCTATTGAATGCAACTTACCTGTAATTTTTTAGGAACTGCGAAAACAACGTTTATAATGATTTGATAGTCAATGTTTTAATGCATTATAAGGTTTATTGTTTATTTTCTATGAAAACACACCCAAATATTATCATTTTCTAAGTATTTCATTTTTTTTCAATTACTTGCTTTCATCTAAGTTATTAATATAATGTATTGCATTTTCAATAATCTTATATATATATATATATATATATTTCCAATCTGTAATTATTTTGATAAAATAATATCTATGGAAAACGTAAGCATTTATTTAAAACATTTCCTAGTAGATGGCGCCACCAAATAACTTTACCTAAAAAAAAATTTAGAAAATAATAGGTCTGTCTGAAAAAAAGACATTTTTGATATTATTTTATTATAGAACGTAAATTTAATTTATGTATTTCACAATATGTATGCATAACTTTAATTTTCATTTATTTAATATTTATTTTATGTATTAGATACTTTTATATATTACATAAAATAAATAATAATTTGGAATGGTTATGAAGTTTTCTTTAAAAAAAATTTTTCCATTAGTTTTCTGTAATGAAAATAATTCAGTCAATTAAAGATATTTTTAGAGATGTTTCTTCATGCCTCAATTATTTTTTTACTTTTCAATTTTTATTCCCAATTTAGTTTCTGTTTATTCAATTCTTGCTAGTTCTGTTTATTCATTCTGTTTATTCAATTCTTGCTATAGTTCACCCTCTCCCTATATAAATATATATATATATATCTCATTCAAATTTTCAATTATGAATAAGATATTTTCCACTCAAGTTCAAATGCACTTTTCTAAACTTGTAGTGGATGACAATTGATGATGATACAATGTTTTGATTAATAATTCATTAAAAATTTAATTAATTATATAAACTTATCAAAATAATATAGGTTTCATACAAGGCACTCCTTTTGAGAATGAGTTAATTTTACCTAATACATAATATAATAATGAGCTAGGAATAAAAAAAAAATTTTTAGAATTAATCAGGTCAACAAAGAAACATCATTTTTATAACGCCCATATAAAACATCATTTATAACGCCCATATAAAACATCATTTATAACGCCCATATAAAACATCATTTATAACGCCCATATAAAACCCCAATTCATTAAAATTTTAATTAATTAATTGCAGTTTTACATCGGAGAAAAAAAATAATGTTTCTTTGTTGACCTGATTAACTCTAAATTTTTTTTTATTCCTAGCTCATTATTATATCATGTATGTGATAAAATTAACTAATTTTTAATAGGAAGGACTTGATAGCTATATTATTTTTATTGTGTTTCATTAATGTTATTATTAAATATTATTACGTGTTGCTAATGCTGATTTGGGGGTGGGGAATGCTAATTTTAAAACTTGTCACAGATATTACAAATTTGTATACTATTTAAGGAATAGAATGAAGTTTCCTTTTGGCCATTTTTTAAAATTAAAGAACATGATATATAAAAAAATGTGTAAAAATTCATTAGGTGTCTATTCATTAGAATAACTTTTAAAAAAAATTAAGAAATTCAACAAACTTTTTGAGCTTATGTTTTGCAAATCTGCTTTTTATTATCTCAGCGATATTAATTAAAAGAAAATTTTTAATGTTGACGTAAGCAAGGCAGCATTCTTAAGGTTCAAAAGAGATTGTTTATAAATATTACAATTATTAATTTAAAAATCCATTAATTAATTAAATTTTTAAAAATTTAAATCGTCCTTGCCGATAAACTAAAGATTTAACTAAATTTTTACTAGTAGATGTTTTGTCGTGTCTTTTCCAATTTGCTTTTCTGCAATTCTATTGCCCATGTGTTAATGGCTTGAATCAGTAGAAAACGATTACTCAAATCTATGCTTTCCTTCGTATATAAGAAATTGTTTTATTAACGGAATGAACTTGGGCAATATTTTCAGGCATTCGATGGTAAACTTCGCCTTGTTTGCTTCCTCGAGAAGAATGTGATTTGAAGTCAGTCAGAAAATTCATCGAAAAGTTAGACTTACAACGCCATCTCAATATTATGTGACGTGGATGAAACGTCATCTGACATCATGGATATTTTAAACCAATGAGAATTGTAAAAAAAGTGGCGTACGCAGGATCTCAACTGTAATGAAAGAAACAACCATTTTATGGTTAAAATATTTCCTCGCAATACCTATATCGATACTGCCTGTGTTTTTGTAACCTCTTTCTTTTTACTGTCCATATACGATCCATTGTCACGTCAACATATGCACCAAGTTGAAAGCTATAGCTAAGACACTTAGTGTCAAAAGTTTTAAATTTTATCTCAAGCATGATCAGTCAGTCCCTGACGATTTCATCCGAGGAAGTATAACTATCGTATCTCCCCTTAGAAATTTCATACGTATTAGGTGCTTGTACGAGGGTTGCTATTTATATTTCTGGCCTTGGCAACAGTAAGTGTTGCTAGGCGACCGAAGACGATTTTAATCGAAAGTTTGATATTTTTAAACATAAATTCAGCAGACGATTTACCATTATAGCTTTATTTGTGTTGTTGACAGTAAATTGAAACGTTCTTCTCTGTCAAAAAATGGAATTGAATCGTGAACATTTTCGTGCCATTATTTTTCATAACTTTCGACGTGGATTGTCAAGACAAGAGTGCTTCGATGAACTTAATTCTTTATACAGCGATAAAGCGCCATCCTACAGCACTGTAAAAAATTGGTATAACGAATTTAATCGTGGTCGATGTTCGATCCAGGACGAATCCCGTGCAGGTCGTCCAAAATCCGTTGTTGTGCCAGAAAAGATTAATGCTGTGCGTGAACTGATAAAGCAAGATCGTCATGTGACATACCGTGAGATAGAGGCGTCTTTGGACATTAGTATGACTAGCATCAATAAAATATTGCATGAACATTTGAGCGTAAAAAAAATTTGTTCGCGTTGGATCCCGTATAATCTGACAAACGCTCAAAAAAAGGCTCGTGTCAATTGGTGCAAGGAAATGTTGGAAAAATACATTCAAGGTACATCAAAGGCTGTGTATAACATCTACACAGGTGACGAATCATGGATCTATGCATATGAGCCGGAAACAAAACAGCAATCAACTGTATGGGTCTTCCAAGACGAGGCAAAACCAACAAAAGTTGTTCGAGGAAGAAGCACATCGAAACAAATGATTGCCTGTTTCTTCGGCATTAACGGTCATGTGGCAACAGTGGCGTTAGACCAACGCAGGACAGTCAATTCTGGAATGGTACACGACCACTTGTTTGCCAGAAGTCATCGGAGAAATTCGAAAAAAGCAGAAGAACAGGCGAATCATTCTTCATCATGACAATGCGAGCTCTCACACATCGATTCAAACAAAGGCATTTCTGACAGATCGAAAGATCGAACTGATTGGTCATCCGCCGTACAGTCCTGATTTGGCACCCAATGACTTCTTCTTATTCCCACACATCAAAAATAAATTACGTGGACAACGATTTTCGACCCCCGAAGAAGCGGTTGATGCATTCAAAACGCATGTTTTGGAGTTACCTCAATCGGACTGGAAAAAGTGCTTTGAAAATTGGTTCAAACGCATGCAAAAGTGTATTGATCATCATGGAGAATATTTTGAAAAACAATAAAACCAATTTCGATCCTACATATTTGTTTTTTCATTATTAGGTCAGAAATATAAATAGCAACCCTCGTATACCTTAATCGTGATTTGTTGACCCATAAAGATAGTTCAATTGTGGTATAGTATGATTGGGCCCCTCCTCTCATAAATCAATGGAAGTAAAATATTTTCTCCAAGAATGCTTTGAGAACGTATTGTTAGATATAGAGGCAATATTGAATGGCGCTCCAAATTACTCATTTTCACCCTTTAGATTTTTTTCCATGGGGTTATATTAAAGAAAAAGTGCATATATTGGCACCTAGGAGTTTTTTATATTTAGTCACTATATTTCTGCTGCGTACAGTAACGTAACACCTTCCATGCTGGCAAATTTGCATGAGGACTTGTATTCATGGTTGCAAACGTATATAGCAGTTAATGGTAACCTGTTTAAACATATGTTAAGGTAAAATTTCCTCATTCAACAAATTATATAAGCATCTTTTCATCTTATATGTTTATAATTATTTACTTATAATAATTTGCTTAATTTGGATTTTTTATGTTAATAAATTATATTGATAAGATTATAACTAATATTAAATTTTTATATGTATTATACTATATTTAGAGCATTTTATTATAATGCTCATTTTATATTCATTGTTTTTCATTTTTGTATTGCATTGTATTATACATTTCATTTTCAAACTAATTGTTAACTAATAAACTAAAGTGGATCAATTTTGGACATTTTAGGGCATTCATTTTACAATTTATCTTTTTCGTGTAAATGAAACAAAATAAATCATTTTGTTTTTGTAAAATTTCATAATCTATCATTCTTATTTATTGAAATTTTAGTTATAAATCAGTTTTTCCAGGCTAGACTTCTAAGTGGAGTTGTTATAGCTTCTAATCTAACGTATACGACGTCGTGGCTGTACACATTTATCATAAATGGAGAGGATAAATTTATTTTTCTACTGAGGATTTTTTTCTAGTGTTATCCTAATTAATGTTATGACCGACTCCTTAAGGTATACAGAACATTTTTTTTTTTTTTTATCTTTAAAACGATTTTTTTTCCTCCGTAGAGCAATGACGTTTTTATTTTTTTTTCTTAGGGAAAGGGCAAAATATTTTTAAATATAATCATAAGGACCTGGGGTAGGATGGAAAAATTTTAGATTTTACAATTTTAACACAGTTGAATTTTTAAGTTAAAAAATGATATATCATGAAAGTTACCATCATTTGAAACATTTTTGCAATAGAAATTACGTCTCCGACCTATAATTTAAAAGATAAAAACTAACAAAGACCTTCACTATTCACCCTGTATCTTCCTCATTAAAACGTTTGCATCAAAAATATGCAGCAGAGTTGAAATTAATACTTCTGGAAGATAATTTGTTTTACATCAGTAGCTTGAACAATTCGATGAAAATACAAGACATTAAAATTTTATTTAAATAAAAGAAATATTTCTTAAATATATAAAAAGAAAAAAAGAGATTATTAATGTAGAATTCATAGCCTATGAAGCATATTTAACTGGGATAAAATATCCAAAATTGGAAAACATCATATCAAATTACTTTATTAATTAAACTTGGAAAATTATTTTGATATTATAAAATATTAATCTCATAGCACATTTAAAAGAATGTCGCAAATGATTAAATTTAGGAGAAACCTAAAGAAAGAATTTCATTGAAAAACAAAACTGAATGTAAATATTATTTGGTAAGAAGTTTTTAGTTATTTAAAAAAAAAATTTCATTTTATCCATTTCTCGATGAAAAAATTGCTACACTATAATTTATTTAATTCCTTTTATAATTGTTATAAATGTAATTGGAATTTTAACACCGTCCGAGTATGATTTGTAATTTATAATGCTTTAGAACAGTGAACAATAATTTTAAGCATATGGATTTAATACTATCTTCCTGAAGCACTTTTACTTTTATAAATCTTCAAAATAACTTACACAAATTGAATGTTATAATTTCTTTTTGAAAAAAATAGTAAAGACTAGTAAACAATATTTAATACAAAAAGCTTGTTTTGGTGTTTCTTAATGTTAAGATATTTTAATAAATAAAATAATTAATGAGGATTGATTTAGTTAAATTTATAATCCTTTTGCATTAACTTCATACCATAGTAAATAAATTATATAATATTTTTATATAGTTTGCTTTTTTTTTAATATTTATTCTTTCAACTCCTCGCTCATCATGATTCTGCACCAATCAGGATGCGTGGATAACCCGTATTTTACTAAATTTTTATATTCTCTGAATCCCTTTTCTTTTGAAATGTCACATTTTCGTTTTATAACTTCAATTTTTCCCCACCAGTGGAATTAAAACTATCAGAATAGGTCTCGTACAGTTAACTAGAGTAATATCAATTTTTAAAATAGTAAAATCAGTTAAATCCACCAAAAAATCTCTTATATAAAATATTAGAAAAGATAAAAGTTTATGTTGACTAATTTATATCTTTAATTATATAAAGAAAAATTCTATGTTCTTTATAATTTATGTAAAAAATTTTTATATTATACATTTTGTAAATCATTAATCGTAAATTAATAAAAGAAATGGTTATGCATTTAAATTTTCTACCACAGATAGGCTAAAATAACAAATTTAAAAAAAATTTGTAATTTATGAGTAATGTTTTTGGATAAATATAAAATTATATAAGATTTTTGCGAATTCTTTTCTTGTAGTACTATTTGTTTTCAGTCATTAATAGAGCTATACTATTTCCTTATACGTGCACGTGGAAAGCACTATTGCAAAATTTTTAATTAATTTTTTTCGTATTCCGAAAAATATTCCAGAAAAACATCTATTTAATTCATCTTTTCTTGTAAATAAATTATTTTTAGCTTATTCTTAAATTTTGTTTTGTATTTTTTTAAAAATACAGATGAAAATCACTTCGTACACATTTCTCTGGGTGAATTTTAATTCTTAACCTTAAGTATTTAAGTTTTAGCTTTTATTTTGAATAAATGCTTCCCTTATGTTTTTAATCTAATTTAAATCCCTCAAGTATGTGGTAGACTCGTAGAGAAAGGCAGTCCGCAAATTCGTAGATAATCGCTCGAGACATGTGTCGTGAGAAAAGCTGATTATCTCACTAGAATCACATCAGACCAAATGACGTCATTGATGTTTAAGAAAATGGATGGAGCGCGGGACAGTTCTGGATTTCGAGCAGGTTCGAAATATCTGGCAAAATTCCGCGAGAAAACACTAATTTCATTCTTTTTTTAAGGATAACTATCTTAGCTGAGTTCAAAAAATAATCAACTATAATACTTCATATTTATTTACACTATAGTAGTAGTTACAGTGATAATTTACCTCTTACAAATGTAACTTATGCATTCATATTTTCAAAATATAAAATAAATAAGTTGATTATATTACATAATGTGAATGTGATGAAATTAAATTAAGTTACTAAATATATGATTTTCATATCTTAGTTAAAAAGATTTTGATATCTAATTTGAGCCATTATGAAAACTTGCTTCATTTAAAATGTTAAAAGATTGAATAAATATTTAAAGATCTAATTTGATTTACTGAGTGAGTTGAATCATAAAATATGATATGACAAAATGTTTAATGTTCAGGATTGAATGTTATTATATGAATGACATTAAGAGATTAACTCTCGTATCATAATTAAAATATAATTTTTCATTAGTTCATGTTTATATTTTCTTTCAATGTCTGCATACATCGTGTAATGATTAATAATAAAAACAAATAATTTTGCCTTTCGCATTTTCTTCGATAAGCAAATGTGATGCTTATCAACACTAATTTATTATTATTCCTAGTTTTAAGGAAATTTTTATTTTCGTTTGTGCTTAACAAATAGTTTGCATCACACACGATAACAGTAGTTGCAGCAATTATTAATTAACTATCCATTATATTAGCAGAAATGTAATGCTCGAAAAATGTTAAACAAAGGAAATAATCGGAATAATGGAGCAATCGGAAATGGAACCGCGGAATGCAAGCAAATTCTCATTGGTTTAAGATATCCCTAACGTCAGATTACAGCGTTTCAGCTACGTCATACTACGACATCTCCGAGACGGTATTTATGCACTCTGAAACGGCGTCTTAATCGTATTGCCTACCGAATTTGCGGCCCTGCCGAAGATTCAAAATGTGTTGCGTGTCCGTGAAAGAAATCCACAAGAAACAGTGATGGAATACGAAAGCATAAACTTTAAAAACAAATGTACAAGCAAACAAAACAAAATAAAGGTGACTAGGAGGTTTCCAGAGAAGAAGAGCTGCTCTCTGACTTGTGCCTGCGAGGATCTTCGGGAGTCCACACCTTGGCCACTCTCACGCTGCCCCCCTGGGGTCCCCCTCTCTCGCTGGACCACGAGAGAGAATGCCCAGCTAATGGAACGTAACCAGGAGGTGCCCCTGAAAAAAAGCATTCTCCAGTTATATATAGCATCATACAAAACAATAGTATTTTTTCATCAATACTGAATTTCATCCTTCATTTTTGGTCTTACCACTTTTCAACACATTTAACTGATTAAAAATTTAAATTCACCTTTGGTAGTAGGATTTCGTACTTCATATTTTCCTAATTCCTTATTGAGATCTTAAGGTGAATTATAAAAATTTGATTTAATTTTAAAAAATACCTAAAAATAATTTTGCTAAAAAATCAAGCATATTAACGACATAGTTAATTGGAAACTAAATTCACACATAAATTCAACATGGTTGTTTGGTTGAATTTTATGGTGCAAGATCCAAAAATGGACATGCTGCGCCAATAAATTCAACATAAAGGAATATGTATCTTAATGGATTTTTTACCATCATACCTTTTTATATGACTAAAAATTCAGGGTCTATTGTGAAGATGAAAATATTTCTGTACCAGCTTCATTCCAAAAATACGTGTCCAATTTTTTACATGAGATTTAGCAACTTAAATTGATATTTCAGTTGACATAACAATTATAATTAATGATGAGTAACAAAAATTAAAAAAAGTATTTTTATCTCTGATATAATGAAATGTTATTCTAATTGGCAATACGTATTATATTTCGTTAAAATGACATCAAAAACATTCAGAATCGTTTTTAATTTTTCAATATTTGGATAATTACTCTATCTCTGTTTGATTAATAGACTTGAAAGAGAATTTAATCCTTTTTAAAACTCCATGTTTGTTTAACATTAACTTTGTTACTAATTTTACGAGCAAACTTCACTGGAAAAGTTTTCAAGTGGCCAGTTCAAAAGGATAAACACTTTTTATTATAGCTATAGATTTAAAATAAGCCCAGCTTGAAACAGAAGGGTTTTTCTGAGAGAAAGGGAGAAAATAATTTGTAACCGTGGAAATGGTTCGATAAGCACTTTCCTGGTGGACCAATAGAAGAGGCTCCTTCGGCTTATATCCCTGTGTCAAGACATCTGGAGGCATTCTCACGCCTCTATCTCTGTACAGAGCAGCGTCTATCGATTGCGCCATGCGAAATGCAGCGAAAAGGAGACTAAAGCGGATTTAGGACGATACTTATTCGAAGGGGTCTACAACCTGCATGACTCTAATACCTCTACAATGACGTTATTTCTTCCAATCATTCTTCGATAAAAATAGATTTTAGATATAAAGGAATTGTCAAAAGAAGTTTAATTAATTCTAAGATTATTTAATCAAAATGCTGTGATGAATTTAATTTAAAGAATTAAATCTTAACCGAAAACGATTGTTATTTATTTTTTATAATCACTTAATTTAAGCGATTATAAAAATTTTGTTTTTGATAATAAGAGGAAAAAGAGAAAACGTAAATTCAAACTTCCTTTCTCAGTTAATATGCGAACGAACAAATGACATTGTTTTCTTCATGTAGAGAAGCACTAATAAGTTTATTCAAGAATTTTTCACAGTTCAAAGATATTCAAAGATACGTTAGAAAAACTGACAGTATTTTAATTTTTTTTTATTCCAGAATTATTGTGATCCTTAAAATTTAAAGCATAACTTATTTATTAATCCAAGACAATTAAATTTAACCCTCATTTACATCATAGATATGAGTTGTCAAACGGGCTGCACATTAAAAAAATTAATATCAATAAAATTGATTAATTAGTTGT
Organism: Latrodectus elegans; assembly: GCA_030067965.1. Classification (NCBI taxonomy): domain Eukaryota; kingdom Metazoa; phylum Arthropoda; class Arachnida; order Araneae; family Theridiidae; genus Latrodectus; species Latrodectus elegans. The sequence goes on along the minus strand of CM057820.1, from coordinate 75,541,333 downwards.
GAATATTTATTCAAATTACTAAAGTAATAAAAAATAACAGGTGGGATGACAGGGCTTATGCTGCTTACATTTGAGCAAAATTGCGTCGCTGTTTGGTTAGTTACCTAAGCTTATATTTGGTTTTATTTGTTTTCATTAGTTCCTGATAATTCTGAACATTTTCTTAAAACTGAAATTGTTTCTCCAATTTCATTTGCACTTACTATAAATATGCTACTAGAAACTTCTACCTTATTAAAGTTAAAAATCTCTTTAATATAATTACCTCATAATATTGCATATATACGCCTCTAATGCAAGCCGTATACACGTCCACACAAACACACTTACAATTGAAAAAAAATCTGTCCGATTTAATAGCAAAATTTTTAAAATATAAATTCTGCGAAAATATTTAAAATAAGTTAGTTTCATAATAGTTAAAACAACACACACACACCACTCCGCACAACAATACCTTCTGTGTTGCCTTCTTATTTAAGCAAATCTAAATAAGAAGGCAAAATGCAGAATTTAAATAAATAAAAAAAATGAAAGCAAAATCCTTTTACTTTTAATTTTTAATAATGAGAAAGAAAAATCATTTAAACTTGCAAACATTTAAACTTTCTCTTTTTCATATATATATATATATATATATATATGCATGATACACTGCGTAAAAAAAGTAGGACAGTGTTTTTCTGCCAATTAATATCTCTTATTTTCTTCTAAGTAGCAGACACTTAAGCAGTTTTAATTAAATGACGATTTTTTTTTTTCATTTTAGGCAAAAATTAAACAAGTACAACTAATATTAATAATAAAATTAGCATATATAATTTCTGATGAGTAAAAAAAGTAGAAGGACACTTGCTAATATATTTAATTTAGTAAGTTGTTCTTTAGTTAAAGTGCTTTTTTTTCTTTTTTTTTTAAAATTTTTTCTGTCAAAAAAATCTAATTTGTTTAAAAGTTACACTGTTTTCTCGTTCTCAGAAATGCCCAAAGGAATACCTTTAAACGATTTTGAAAAAGGCCAAATTTTCGCATATCAAAATGATGGTAAAGGTGTTACACAGATTGTTCGATTGTTGCAGGTTCAAACCCAATACAGTTTCAAACTTTATCAGAAATCCTTATAAAAATGGAAAGAAAAAGAAAACTGGTGGGACGAAAAAGTTAACCCCACTTGAAGAAAGAAAACTTGCTCGCGTGTTTAAGAAGAACAAAGGAAGTGATTCAAAGGCAAGAAATCAAGCAGGACTTAATCAATCATGTGACGAAACAAACAGTTTACAACTATATTAAAAGATCTCATAAATTCATTTTCAAAAAACATCGTCCTAAGTGGACACAAACTCACATTGATAACCGCTTAGTGTGGGCTAAAGAGGACATGTCCTGGACGACTTCTGTGATATTTTCCTATATGAAAAGAAATTTAACTTAGACGGTCCAGACGGATATCAGCTCTACCGGCATTGTCTGGGGTATGAATTAAAAATACTATTCAACACGACAAATGGGAGGAGAGAGTTTACTGGTTTGGTTGGCTGTTGGATTCGGAGGACAAAAAAGTCTGGTTTTCTTAAATGGTAGACAAAAACATACAGACTACATTCAAGTGCTGAATTCCGAGCTTCTTCTTTATGCCTCTGACTTGGGGGATGAAATGTGGAAGTTTCAGAAACAGCTTCCAATTACATCGCGACTTGAGTCAAACATTGGTTCCTAACAGATAATGTGGATGTTTTACCATAGGCAGCCAAAAGTCCTGACCTTAATATAATGGAATACATCTGGGCAATGATAGTTCATAGAGTTTACGCTGGTGGAAGGCAATTTGATTCGCTAACTCAGTTTGAGAAGCATTGAATGATTTGTGAATTTTTTGTTAAACAGAAGTTCAATCTCTATACAATTCTTTTCCAAATAGAATATTTGAAGTTATAAAGGCCAATGCGAAGAATATTCCTTTTTAAAATCACTATTTTTTTCCATTCATTATAATGATGTCCTTCTACTTTATTTCTTACAAAGTTTCAAAAAAGAGAAACTATTTTTGTTGCCATTAATATCTTATGTTTGAATATCATAATTCTGATGTTAAAATTGTATTTTTAAAATATTTGTAAAATTTTTCTAATAAAACCTTTTAGTAAAAATAAAATATTTTTGGTTATTGTTGCAAAATATAGTGTCCTATTTTTCTACGCAGTGTATGTATATGCGTATAAAGTAATTTGTATAAATTTCTGTAAACTTTATTAGAAGTATAAAAAATGTATATAAATTGGTTAATTTTTTAAAATACGAAAATCAGCACTTTACTTAATGCAGAATTCAGACAAACCAAATTGATCAAAATAATGTGATCTAATGAAAAAATTTCAAAGTTTGTGAATTTATATTTTAACTTGGAAAACTCGGTTTTAATGCTTTTAAAATGTATTTCTTTAAAAAATTTAAATTTTAAAAATCAAGTTAAAGCTTACGTGAAAGAATGTAAGTTTTATTGTTTTTGAATTTGTATTTAATGCATTTAATAAAATATACTTGTAATTAGAATTCTTCAAATTTTTTCCCCTCTGTCTCTTTTTAATAAGTCAGCTACATAAAATGAAGATTTTTCTCCAAATTCCAATTCTAATGCACAAAATTAAAGCAATGTGAAGGTCAAATTCAAATTACAATTTTCTTCTAATGAATTGTAAGTTATTGTAAATTGTAAAATTGTATTATTGTAAAATATATGTATTTTTAATCTTAATAATCTGGTATAACAAATATTAATGAAAAATATTTCAATACATTGGTTTAGATACATACAATTTATATAATGGGGTTTTGACACACATTGATAGAGAAAAACATATTGGTATGGAAACTTGTCTATTTTGAAAAAAAAATTTGTTTGGTAAATTTTATAAAAATTCAAAGCACGTTTTTGCAGGACATTACACTCATGATTATAATTTTAAAAAATTATTTCTCTCTGCATACAGTTTTAAAATCACAGGTAAATTTCAAAATGTGTATAAAATTTTCATAACAGTAAATATGTGAACTACTAAACTGAAATCTAAATAGATTTGGCATATTTTTCCCAATTCATTGTGAATTTATTTAGGTTATTTTTTAAATTAGAAAAAAAATACGTACTTTTTGAATAAGAAAAATAACAAATTCACACAATATGTGTTCAATAAATTCACCAGATTTTATCAGAAGACATAATCGAGATATAAATTTAAGAAAAAGAATTTTAATATGTGTACCATAATATACTGAAAGTTATTTCCAAACTCTAAGATGATATTCCATTATAATATTAGAAATAAAACATAGCATTAAGGAAATCTGGATTGCAAATATATGTTTTTTGATTAAAATTTAAAAAAAAAAATTAAAGCAAGGATGAATTATACATTGAATGGTAATATAACAAGTTATTTTATAAATTAAACTCACCAAGAGAGAGAAAGCTTTAGACTTAGAAAAAATTAACGTAAATTTTAAACTATCATCAAACACTTTCCCTAACTATTGATATTTAAAAAAATACTTAACGGACTTTTATAGCTAATCATACTTTGAAAACTAAAGTGCTATAAAGATTAATAAGAAGATACATGTAAAATACGTATTTTATTTAATTCCAAAGAAATTATATGCTTTTTTCATTGATTCTTTCTCTAGCTTTCATAAGAATTTAGAAACGTAAATTGATTGAGATTTCTTTTTGATATCAATAAACAAGAGAATTTTTCTTATTCTAATTAAATAACAAACGGTAAAATTATCAAATAAATTGGCAAAATTATTAAGTATCATTGTAACGATTTTTAAAATATTCCTGATTATAGGGCACTTGAATATATATCATATTTTTTAAATTATACTTATATTTGCAAATCCAAATGTATCAATCAACTTTTACATGAATTTATTGATAATAAAAGGTACAAAAATGTGTTTTCTTTTCTTTCTTTCAGAAACGCACTGCTAAATGAAAAATTCAATGTTCCTTTACAATTTAAGAAAAATGTGCAGTAATACAAGCATTAAGTGCTTGTGAGGTATTAAATTTTTTAAAGGATATGATAAAAAAAAAAAAAAGGTTTTGCAAAATTTTGGAATATCTCTGTTTTTCTGTCATAATGCCAAAATTTCCTTAATTTTTTTTTTTTTTTTCTTTTTTTTTAATTTTGTGAGAAAAATATAATTTTCACACTTTGAATATTCTTAGAGTTTTTACTATAAATATTAGATATAAATTGAGAGCACTTAATAAAAAAAGTAAGTTTAATTTTAAAACCAATTAAAATAATTTAGATATCTTGAACAAAAATTTAAAGAAACGTTTCAAGAACGAGGCAATAAAATAATATATAACAATAAATTTATTTAAGCAACATAATACTTTTAAAACAAATAAAAAAATAAAAATGGAAGAAAATAGCTTAAAAATACTATTTCTTAAAGATTTAAAAAAAAAAAAACTTTGTTTTGTTTTCTGTAAGCATCTGAGTATTCCATCAGAAAAAAATTATAAAGATATATTTAACTTATTTTAAAAGATTTTAAACAAGGAAATTGTTATTTTCTCATATTTTTTTTATCATACGTTAAATTATTTCTAAAATTTGTCTGAGATACTGATAAAAAAACATAGATAGGAAATAAAAAAATGTTATTCTTGTAAGATTAAAAAAAAAAAAATTGAAAAGAATAGTGAGAATTTCACACCTGGTGATAAAATTCAAAAACATATGGATGGAAAATACGAGATTTTCCGCAATTTATAAAAAAATAACTTTAAAGGAAAAAGAATTCCATAAACAGAAAATAAAATGTGATTAAAATATTTGCATCTGGAATGATAAAACAAAATATTTATCCACGAAGAAAATTTTGCATGAATTGAAACCTATCAGAGTTATAAATTTCTTATTAATACATATCAAAATTAAAAAAAATTATCAAAGCATTAAAATTTTTGTTTAATTAATAATATTTCTTAGAAAGAAATATATTTATATATTGTTTTATAAATAATTCAGTCAGAAATTTTAATTAAAATTAATAAATTTATTTACGATGGCTATTTAATCAAATTTTGTTGGTACTTTTTTGTAAGCAATCGAATCAGAATTACATAAATATTTTTTGTTTCTAAAATTAAATCCAAACAATACAACATTTTAATTAAAAATTTAATTAATTTATTCTTCTTCTTCAGTACGACAGCCCGGGGTGTTATTTTTGTTAAAAATGTGACGGTGAATTACTTTATAGTTTAATGTTTTGTTATTTAGGAATTAAAAAAATTTTTTAGAAATATTTATTGAATACTTCGTTAAGAATAAATGGCTTTTAATTAACTAAAATTTTTATTAATTGAAGTAATTTGTAAAACGATCCTATGTCTCATAGTTTTTAAATATCTATTAATCATTGTGTTAAATAAACCAAATTATTTTGCTTCATAAAGCTATATAATAATCGCTGATTCTGCGGATATTTTTAGTTTTTTATTCAAATAAAAATATCTGTAAATTAAATACTCTAAAGAAAGACAAATACATAAAAAAAAAATTCCTATTGAGTTTTACGAAATTCCTCTGATTTATAGTTATAAACGTAATGAAACTACACTGAAAAAAAAATTCAATTTCATCACTGAAGGTATTTTTAATGATTAAATAATTTCTCATAATGTGATCGCTTTGATATCATGTAATAGCAATCAAATCTAATTTTCAAACACACACACATTCTAGCAATTTTTCAGCTATAATTTATTTTAATTCTTTGAAATAAAATACTAGCAAATTTTGAATTTAATGTCATTTGAATTTATTTTATAACACATTGATCTGTGCACATTACATCTGAATTGATTTGCAAAGCATATTTTGGGAAGATACCATGTTTTCCGAATCATGTTTTCAATTGTTTGAAGTAAGTATTTCATTGACAAATAAAATGGAGCGCATCAGAAAAAGCAAATTTTTCATATGCTCTACTTTGTCTCTTCAATATTTTTCTCCCTTATTTGTATAATAAATGTATTATTTCTCCTGCAAAATTATAATTTAATATTTCTAGGAGATGAGAGATTTTTCAGTAGAATTTTTTAGATGATTTAACAGTTTTATGAAAGGTATGTATTTTACTAAACTCACACTTTTAATTATTTAACTAAATTTTCAACACTTGAAATTAAATTTCAATTTCAGGATTTTTATCGTAAGGTAACTATATATACATAATCTCCATAAATGAATTTATTTTTAATCTCCTTTAAAGTTTATTTTATGGGTCTCAATTTCAATGAAAATACATTTATAAAAATTGCTTTTTTATTAGGTTTATTATTTTTCTCTTTAATTTAATGAGTAAAAATTGCAAGATTCTTGCTGATATTGAAAAATAATTTCATTTAAATTTGACAAACAAGATAATTTTTAGTTAGATTTTTTTCTACGAAAGTTCTCTCACTTTACAAAGAACAACAAAATATAAAAAAAAATATTTTTCAATGAAGTTATCTTTAAGCCTGCCACACACGATAGGATTTGTTGGAGGGGGTAGGAAGTAATTGAACACACACTTCCCTCAAAATCTGCTGACCACAGTAGGGGAGGTACATCTGGAGTGGGAAATAATTTAGTGCCATTTTCCAACATTTATTGCTTTTGGCTCAAAATGTGTGCTTTGTAAATGGAAATCGAAAATCGCCAAAAATTTTAATCATTTAAAAGAGTTTTTCAGTCACTTTTATGACTTGACGTATTTATATGTCTTTAGTTTTTATTGTTGTACTCATTTGTCTGCTTGTAACGTCTGCCATTTAAATGTTATCATAGTAAGTTAAGTAACATGAGTAAGTTAGGCACAGAAGTATTATTGGCTGTTGCTTTCAACTGTGATGATGGTGAAAAGAAAACAAACAATAAAAAAAAAGAAGTGGGCAAAAAATTGATTGCTCTAGCGTGAAACACTTTCACATCTAAATTTGATTACAGAAATACAGTCGGAAGATAAAGATTTCTTTAATTACATGAGGATGAATGAAAAATTGTATGCAACGTTGTTGGATAAGGTAACACTTTCATTATAAGAAAAGATTCATCCATGATCTCATCTTTAAGTTCTCATAAACCATTAATTGCAACTTAGCCCTTTCTGACAAGTGGTGTTAATTAAAGAGCCACATTACTACACCAAAAAGTTTATTTATCGAGTATTAATTATTATTATTTATTAGTAGATATAGAATCAATTATCAATTTGTTATCTATTATCCAAGTATTCTTAGATTTTATAATATTTTCCTAAATGATTTTTAAATAAAAAGGAAGCAAATTAACATTTGCCAAATGATAAATCATAACTGAAAGTGCATTTAATTTCAATTTCGCTTAAAGGTAAATAATTTCTTTTTTTATTATTAATCAGTTAATTGTTTTCAATCATCTAATTTTATTATTGTTTAATTGTATAAAGAATATATTTAAAGAAAACAACAGAATAATCTCGACTAATACCTATATATCATTGTTTAAACTTTATTCATATTTAAAAATATAGAAAATTAAAATTTTAAAATGTTCATTTTGAAGATTTGTAAGCATTCTGAAATAAAAAATATATTGTTTTCTAATGAAGCTTATTGTAAAATTTCGTTGTTAAATTTTACGATAAATGTGTAATTATATATATTCATTCAGATCGAGAATAATTTTACAAAATTAATTAATGTAACTTATTTCATCACCATTCTCAACAAAACTTGTGTCCGAATTCATGGAAGATACTTCAGCACCTAGAATTGCAGTTTCATCCAGTAATGATAAATATTCAAAATACCATAAAGTCGGCACACATATGCATCCTCCGTGCTTACACCACTTTTTTTCAATCCATTGAATTTTCTCTTTTGATTTTTCCACGATGGGCACTAATTTTTTCTTTTACTTCGTTAATTGAAGCTTTTTCTTCTATCTTTTTATATATTTCTAATAATTTTTCGTAAGCTAACTTTCTTTTTATTTTATTTGTGTAAGCTACACTCATTATTTGCCACAGACAAGGCTCATCTTTATAGACTTCAATAAATTCCTGCAATATTTGCTTCATGGACATTTTTTAAAAAAAGGAATCTAATGCTCGTAACGTGTTGTAGAACGTAAATGTAAGTTTCAGTAAGTGAGAAATTTCAAATATTAATTTTCCCACGTGTCGCCAAGAAATAATTTGCAACCCTGTGGGGCAACGGGAAGCAATTTCTTACTTCCTGTGTTGGAAGAAATATCAGATCTTGTTTGAATTTTCTTGAACCTGTCCAACTTCCCCACACACGGTACAACTTGTTCACCCTACAACAAATCCTATCGTGTGTGGTGGGCTTTAGTATTATACATTCAACTTAGTAAATACTCATCACTATCTGCATGATTATGGAGATACTGTTATGTATGTGTTTATTGAAATGTAATAAATCTCCACTATGGTAAAAATTTCTATTTATTTTTCATCACTCATTTTAAACCATAAAATATTTGAAGTCATCTTAAATATCTACAATATTTAATATTGTAGATATTTAAAAAGTATAATATATAATTTAAATATATCCAATATTTAAGACTTTGTCCTGCAACACATTGTGCTTCTCGTCTAATGTTAGAACGTTAAAACGTGAAATACTCAACACATGTTCAGTTTTCTATTGGAAGAGAAAATTCACAGATACACACACACGACACAACACAAATGGAAAACTGTGAAGAATCAAAGATTTTTGGACAGTAATTACACACTTACTAAAAAATTAGAAAACTTTGTAGTTTAGATTTAAGTGCAGGAACTAACAATGCAAAAAATATTTATGACGTAGACTATACGTCGTTAAAAGGCTATATATATAGGGTATAAGACTACATATCACGATCAATGAAGTAAAATAGAAAAAAACTACTAATCTTTCATAATATTAAAAGGAACTATTGTTGGTACAAGTTCAGAAGGAACCTTGATTTTGATAACAGCAAGTTTCACATGGTTTTCAAGAATTGCCAAATCAAAAGATTTTCAAAAATTTAGATCGAAATTTGGAAAGTCCATTTCTAGAAAATGCAGTTGTTGTACGAGCAGCACAATTTACCATGAGCGTGATCAACGTCGTCTTCAATGAAATGCACAGCACTACAGGGATTGTACTGTGTGCTCTTAATGTCAAACATTATGAACCAAGACTCTTCCCAACAAACGTCACTTCAAACTGTGAGCAGAGAATTGTGAATATTGGAATACATGGTCACGTGACAGTAATAAACCACACTCATTTCTGATCGAAACGCAAAACTTTACTTGTGTTGATGCGTAGATGATAAACATGAGAGGATAAAAGTACCTTTCCCCGGGTACTATATCTTATTTTACATTGAAAAAAGCGTCGAATTGGATAAGAACCCAACCAAACCATATGTCCATTTTTACTTATTCGCACTGTACGTGAATCGAGTGGAAGTATCATGATACGGGGCATGTTCTGCTGGCATGAAAGTAAGACGATATTATTTCTTAAAAGCACGAGTAAGCAAATAACCATGAGATATTTAGATATGTTGGTAGATCAAGTGCACTCCGTAATGACAACTTTTCACTTTGATGATGAAACTATTTCATGGACAATAATATAGAACTAATTATGACAAAAGAGTTCAAAATAGTTTCTATGAACTCATCCTGATTTCCAATACCTTCTCTGACTAATGCAAAGCCCATATCTTAACCAGTAAGAAAATGTGTGAGATACTATGGAAAAACTCTTCCAACAGCACTCTCCACTCTCAACTAATTTACAAGACACCAAAAGCTAAATGGGTAAAAGTTTTCAATCAGGTATCTCTCTTTTTTTGCGATTATTCTTTCCAAGATAGACGTCAAGCTGTGAAAAGCAAGAAGGCCGCTACACAAAAACTAAACTAAGACATAGTTACAAGATATTAAATTTTATCACCATGATTTATAGCCAAATATTTCGCCAAACCAAGGGGTACCGAATTCTACACTGAACTCGCTGAATAGCATAAATGTCTTTTGAAGCATGTAGACTCGATAACCCAAGATCTGTTATTCATTCAAAAAGTAATCCAATGAAATATTGGTGTTTAATTCTAAGTTATTGGCCAGTGTGCTTATATATAAATTGGAACTAAAAATAACAAATCAGCATCATTATAATTAGAGAAAATTTTCAAGATTTGATTACGTAAATGAAAAATTATTAAATTTCATTGCTTTGTAAGGAAATAAAAAGTACATGGATGTCAAAGAGAAAATTCAGAACTAAAAGACAAGTATATTTTATATATTACTCAATTTTTAAAATTTACATTTTAAATATATGTGATAATTCCTATAAAATTTGAAAATTTGGAAAATATATAAATTGTTTTATATTTTATACATTTCCTTAACATGTTACGTATATATATAGTAATTAAAATCAGAAATATTGTATCGTAATTTAATCTTTGAAACATCCTCTACTGCGCTTTTATCAATCAAGTGACAATATGATTTATTGAGTATAACTTCAAGGAATGACTATAAAGATTACAATACATGCAATGTGTGAAAACAAATTATACAGTAAGAGAATTTATTAGTTCTATGGCACTAGAACAGAAAATGCATTTCTCTAAAAGAAAATTTACAGATTCTGATAATATACAAATCAAAGCTCAAATTTAAAAAAAAAGATTTGAGAAAAAGAAATAGACCTGAAAAAATTCTTGACTATAAACATAAATATCTAAATGGTTTTGTTTGTATACCAAGATTTTTAAATTTAATTTTTTTTTAAATTAAATTCACGAAATAGAAATATTGCATTAAATATGTCTTGATAAAATGTTTCAGTTTTCAGACAATTTTCAATAATTAAGTGAACAGCTGGCTAGAAATAGATATGAATTAACTTAACAAAATTTCTGAATTTTGTAATAAATAAGCAATTTATTTAACTTAACAATACACATATTAACTTCTCAGTTTTTTTCAAAATAGAAAGGAAAAAGGAAGAAAAGATTTGCATTTTTCACATTTTTTGCAGATTTGCATTTTTTTAAAGAATGTTTTTGTGCTTCACGAAAATAAATACCTGAAAAAACTATACAAATATCTAAAATTTTTCGAAATCTGTATATATATATATATATATATATATATGTGTGTGTGTATATATATATATATATATATATATATATATATATATATATATATATATATATATATATATATATATATATATATATATATATATATATATAAAACTTAAAGATTAATTTTCTGAAATTACGTAAATGTTGTGATAGTCATAAAATTGAAAAATATTAAACTATTAAGGGAATAAAACTAATAAATACGTAGTTTGTATTTAAGAAAAAATCCTTCTGAAAGAATAGCTCAATATTTGATTGATAAAATAAAAAGGAAATGATAAATTCAAAATAATAAAATTCTGATTCTCTCTCTCTCTCACCTCATGTATTACACTTATTTTTAATTTTATCTTGGTTTCACAAATTTTATATATATATATTAGGCCTAATATTATAAATTTTTTTTTAATTTAAGCAACACAGTGATTATGCGCAGTAAACAATTATGCGATCTCACGTGCATGATTGCTTACTGCGCATTTATTAATTTAGAAAATTGTCTTCGTCGTAAATTACAAGTAGTTGTTTAGAGAAAATGTTTGATTACATACATCAGGGGAATCCAAACTCCTTGACAGACCGAGCGATTTTTCAAAATTTGAAATTTTTCACGAGCCGCTATTAAAGTCAAAAATATTAAGTCTTGTAACCTTTCGTCATCGTCTTAATTCTGAATAGGTTATATTCTTTCCTTTTATAAATGCTGTCATCGCGAATCAAACAAATCTACAAATCGATTTAATACATTGTAGCTAGATAACCATCTAACGATGCAAAATAAATTAATGTCATTTAGTAATTCTTCTAAGAAAATTTTTGAACTGTCGATAATTTTTTGCATTGGTGCAAATGTAATTTACAATGTGTAACACTGTTTTCATAACATTAGGTTATTTTAAATATTTTGTAACGAGATGTTCTTGTTGAATTATGCAGTGAATAGGTATGAATTGTGGAATTTGAGAATCATCTCTTAATAGCCCAATAAGATGGACTTCTTCACCCAACATTGCCAGAGCACCATCAGTTTCAGTGCTTACAAGTTTATTAAGAGGCACATTAAGCGTTTATATTATGGAATCTGATGCATTTTTAATATGGACACCTCGGGTTGATTCTTGAAGTGCTACCAAATCTAATAATTCTTCTTTAACAACGAATTCAGTATACTTCAGTGTTCTTATATACACAATATACTTGTAGAGTTGCCAATTACGGAAGATGTGTGGTATTTGTCGATCCGTCAAGAGCTATGCTGAATTCAATACAATTCTTCAAATCATTTCTTAACTTATATTCAAGATGTCACTAGGCTGTGTATCTCGAGATAAGAATTTGTGAAACATCTTTGTGCAATGCTGCATTATTTGGATCTAAAATTTTAAGTACACGTCCCCAGCAATATTCCAGACAATAACAAATATACCTTCAGCCACATTATCAGCTTGACTGCTAAGGGTCATCAAAATTAACTGTTGTTTATTTAAAGTTTATTTTAAATAAGCAAGTTTATCTAATCTTAATTTGGAATTTGGTGGATACTGATTGGAAAACTGAGGATGATTAGTTTCATAATGTCAACGTAAATGTTAACGTCATAATGTTTTACCATAGAATTACAAATAACACATAATGTTTTTTCATTTCTTTCAATAAAAAAGAAATTATCCTCAGACTCATTATTAAAACTTCTAGCTTCTTGCTCTTATTTTATTTTTCTTCATTTCCGCTCTCTGTCGCTTTATTTTTAAAAGAATTAGAAATAAATAAACAAATTTAAAAAATACAAATTTTGAGTTACTAAAATAACAACAACAAGTGTTGCCATATTACGAAAGAAAATAAAGTTAAATTACCAAAAGCTTCAGATTACAAATTGTATCCGTAGCAAAAGTGATGCAAATTGTTTCTTCCAGAGCACAATATCAACGTTCCTTTGCAATAAAAGTTTACAAATTCAAAATCGGTCTGGAGGAGGTGGATGACGGACGATAATGCCACCGTTTGTGTTTATTCGTGCATTTTTCGATGAGTCATATCATTCTTAACTTGGACGGGAATGAAATTTGTTACCACGTTGCCCTTAGTCTTTCATATTTGTTTTCGGTAATTTAAAATATATTTTGAAACATATACTGAACGATAATAGTTTTTGAAATAAAATAAAAAGAAAAAGGGAACTTGGGTTCATTTATGAAGAGCCATAAATAAACCTTCAAAAAGCCGCAGGTTGACCACCCCTGCCATATATATAAATAAAAAACTTTATAAAAAGTTTGAGAAAATTTTATTTTTCATTGAGTAACTTTTATATATGTTATAAATCATTACCAATAAACACATTCATATAAAAATTCATCTTGAAATAAATGAGAAATCGATATTTTTCATGACCAAATTAGAAACGTTGAATCAATCATCGCATAAAAAATGCTCTAATAAAATCTATATCTAAATACTTTATATATATATTGAAAGTTAAAAACCTTTTTAATGCAACTTTTTTAATAAATTGAATATATAAATAATGTGGAAATAATATTACAATTTGTTCTCAAATAATTTCTTATAAATCATCACCACAATTTAAACTGTTCCAGAGCATGGTATCATTTTGACACCACTGCTTCCGTACTTGATTTGGTACAATTGGTTATAAAAAAAAGTATTTATAATTTTATAGTCAAAACACTCTTTGTATTCATAAAAAATATTTTTTATCTTTTACTTTGATCATATTAAAAATTCAATAATTCAAAAAATAATACTGAATATTCAAAATCAGTAAAATAACATGAAACTGCTTTTGAGATAAAGCATTTAGAGATTTCTCCAAGCTTAATTTTTAATAAATTACTCACAAATTAAAAAGACTTCATTAGTAACCACTTTAGGTTATCAATGAAATCTTTTAACCTCTTTTAAAAGAATAACCTTTGTTCTTTTTCATTTGTGATATGTAAAAATTGCATTCAAACATTAAAAAACGTTATGCTTCTTTAAGCTATACTCCCTTTAACTGTCATCTCACTTTTTGACTCTTTAGAATGTGCTTACAATCAACTCAAATTAAATTCAAAAAATATTTCTTTATTAAACGTTCTGCATAGTTTTGAATTATTCAAAAGATTAAATGCGATTTATATGACGATGTATTTTTTCTGCAATGCAGTTTGAAAGGCATACTTTATGCAATGTCTTAAGGAAAGTGATTCATAATAATAGTTGTTTCCGTAAATTCCAAAATTAAAGAATTTGAGTATAGGGGAATAATAAATCATAGAATACTTACGTACGCTATAAATCTAACAATGAACCAACAAAATAATTGAAAATCTATACAAAAAATAGACTAATATGTTATATTAAAGAACAATATATAGATAATTGCAATAATATTAGAACTATTAGTAAAATATAAATATTATATTTTCTCTTTTATTGCATATATATAATTTGCCAATTTGTGTTCTTCTTCGTAATGGGGATTCGAATCTAATCCAAAGTGTTTTTCATGTTTAGACATCAATAAATGAACTATATTATTAATTTCTGTATCTAAGCTGATTACTTAAAAACAATCAATGCAAAAAAGTCATTTGCTATATTAAATTTAGGAAAAAGAACATAATGATTAGAAACATATTTCATTTTATGAAATTGAGAAAAATTTGTTAATGGCTTTCTTGATAAAATTTACCAAATAAAATCGAAAAGCAATTTCTCATGAATTTTACATCGTTACATTTACAAATGTATCTCAGCCAATTTTATATTCCAGATTTATTTATTTTATTTCTCCTTTTTCTAAATATATTTTCATATTCTTTAAAGTAGATATATATAGCTAGAATATACTTTAATACATAAATGTGGATTATTAAATAAATGGTCTTATAAAAGAATAATAATTTTCACCGTTGGCAACAAAGTTTGTTTGGTGACACTGATTCCATTATTAAAAAAATCCTTTTAATTAGGTATAAGCATCATTTTTTGTTAACTAAAATGTTTAATTACAGAATTTATATTTCATAGTAATCTTATATTATAGACATTTTACAAACTTAGAAAATATTACTATATTTATGAATATTTTATAAAATATTTTAAAAGATCCATGATTTATGCATTGTGCCTTTTTTATTAATATTAAAATAGAATGTTCGAATAATTAAACTTGTAAGGAAAAAAGACCCGTGCCTTATTTCGACATTTTTTAATCCAGGATTAGTGTAATACTGAAAGTTCTGCAGTATGACACTAATAATGATGGAGCGTATTAATGTAGAACACACAGTTTATTGATTGAGGAAAATCAACCTTATCTGAAGCATAGTGGTTGTCACATCCTCCTATCTTTGGGGGATGATAAGGGCTCTGATCATGGATTTGCACAGCAAAATTCATAATGAATCTCATTCGAAAGATAAAAATTTCAATGGAACATTTCGTGGATTCATTCGGAATGTAAAGGATTGATATACTATACCTCTATGGCATTGTATGATCACCTTCTTGGGCTGCTCAGCAGCTTGACTTTGCAAGGGATCACTTGGGTGGCGTCCGGAATTGACTAGTTCACTGAGAAAGTTTATGTAGCCGATGGCCAGGCGAAGGGTATCCACCTTCGAGAGTCGCTTCTCGTAGGGCAAGGTGGGGATGTGCACTCTCAGTCCTTCGAAAGCGTCGTTAATCGACTGCATGCGGCGTCTCTCACGTAGGTTCGCCGCTTGACGCTGCTGCACTTGCTGCTGGACACACTTGCGACGACGTCTCTCTTGCCTCCCCCCACGCCCACCGACGTTCTCTTGGTCGGCGTAGGGGGGCGGCGAATCAAAGCCCCCTTGCTGCTCCAAGTGCTGCAGGAACTGGCGGTTGACCAGGTCCACGTTCTCCATGAGGATCCCGATGGTGGACGCCGGGGCGTGTGGGCCGGACCCACGTCTTCGAGACACCTTCAAAGCCAGAAACAATACTCGTAGTCACATAACGTGCAGGTACTCGCACATGAACTCTTACATTTACACATATAAAATTTTTTTTTCTTAAAGATAATCACTTAAAAATTTCTTAAGAAATACACGCGTCCTGGAGAAAAAGAAAACACAGAGAAAATCTCTGTTAATGTTTTTTTAATAATTATATTTTACATAAAAATTATAAATTATTAAAAGCAAATTTAAAAGAAAATATAAATAGCTACAATGAAAAAGAGAACATTTTTAAATTAATGTCGGTAAACTTTCAATTGTAAAGAAAATTTACAGACATTAATTTTAAAAGGTTCCCTTTTTCATTGTAGCTATTTTTATTTTTTTTAAATAGCTACAATGAAAGCATTCGAAGTGTTAAACATATTTTAAAGAAGTGTTAAATATATTTTAAGAAAACATACAAAGTGTTAAATATATTTTAAAGAAAGCATTCAAAGTGTTAAATATATTAATAAATTAAAGCATTCAAAGTGTTAAATATATTAATAAATTAAAACATTCAAAGTGTTAAATGTATTTAAGAAAAAACCTAATTTTCTCTACTTATAGGAAACAATTTTTGAACTTGAACTTTTTTGTTTTTATCTCAGATTTTTAAAACTATTAATATATAGTTAGAAATGAATGAAAATATTGCTTATTTGAATATTGATTTCTAATAGGATATTTTACATTACACAATTATTTATCTATAATTAAATGTTTATTGCTATTTAATTAATTTTTTATCTGTTAAATTAAAGCATTCAAAGTGTTGAATATATTTTTTAAAAAAATACAAATTTTCTGCCATCTTTCTCTACTTATCGTTTTTATAAGCTGTTATACTAATCAATAGTAAAAAAGTAAGCACAAAATACTGATTTCCGAGAAATATAAAATTAAAGATTATTTTTTAACCTACATTTCTTGATGGAGGAGTAATCCTTGCTGCAATGGAACCCAATGTCCATTATTAAAAGAAATGTTCTAAAACGATAAATTATCCTTTTTATGATTTTCTTATTCCCTTAGAGGACACTCTAACAGCTGAAAGATATTATAGGCCATTTTGGTATAGAATTTTGAACTATTGCCTTCGAAGGAAATTTTTATGAATAATGTGTCTGGTTTACGTGTCACAAAGGAGAAACTTCCTAGTGATATTATTGTGGAGTCATTTTTAGATGATAGAAGTGGGGCGTTTGGTAGATTAAAACGCGTCTCTTCTAGTTTTTAAAAATCTTCACTCTATTTAGTGATATAAAAAATTATGAAGAATTATTAAACAAATTAATTTTAAAATATTCTTAACTAAGTAACTAACTCCCCGGCGCTCAATCTATGTTGTAGCATGACCTCCCAAGACATACGACAATGTAACAGTCTGCCTTGTGCCTTAGTTTTCCAATTTGTTAATCATTTTTTAAGATTTTTTAATTTTTTTTTCATTTTTATCCAAGTATCTTTTTCTTGGTCTTTCTCGTTTTCTGTAATCTTGACAGTGACCTTAAAAAAAAAACTTTTTTTTATATTGTTTATTTATTCTTTCCTTGTGTTCAGACCCCACTGCATTCGTTTAGATTTTTATATGGTTTATTATTTTCTTTAAAACAATTTTTGAATTTTATATATAGTTTTCTCCAAACATCACCATCTTTGATTAGAGCAAAAATGCCTCATAAAATCTTCCTTTCACAGGTTATTAATATATTTTCATGTTCTTAAGAGAGAGAGAGAGAATTAAAGTTAAATTATGCTCCGCAAAGTTAAATTTTTATACTTAAAAGTTATAATTCATATAAAGTTTGTTCCACAAATTTTCTTATATTTTATCATCATATTTATAACACATGAATGCTGCTAACTTTATTACACTAGAATCTTTTTTTTTTTTTCCCTTTTATATTTTGGATGAATAAAAAATCGGTATTTTTCCATTATATCCCCGTATGATAATCACCATAAGAAGAAAGAAAAAAATCGTATAACTCGTAGTTGCAAATCCATCGTAATTTGTTTTAAAAGGCTTACATTTTTAGAAACTAGTGAAAAATATTACATTTCATTTACATTTTATAAATTAAATAATTATCACCTTTTACAAAACTTACTTAAATGTATACTTTTATTTATGGTCGAAACTGCTTAACAATCGCATCTGTGACCGATTGCGTAAGTATAATGTAATAATACCTTTTTTGCAATGAAAATGTTTTTTTTTTTTAGCGACTTGTGATCATAATGCTTCTTTTAAAGGATAAAATTATCACTAAAAGCCATCTTTTCACCTAATTTCGCATATCACTCTTCTCTTAATATTTATGAAAAAAAATTTCGATTGGAATTTGCTTAATTTAAAATAAAGTTTTGAGTCATAATATTTACATTATATTGTTTTCTCTTCTCCTTAAGAAACATGCCATTTCCTTAGGGTTATAAGCGGGGGTTTTATGGAAAAATTTCAAAATTCTTGTTGGATCTACAGAATCAAGTAGAGTAGTATAACTAAATGTTTATCATATTTATATGATAATTTCCTAAATCTGAATCTAAGAGACTTGGAAGATCTTGTGTTGTCTATGTTAATCCAACCACAAAGCAGTCCTTAATGTTAAAGCCAAATTTGACCACTAAATGAAACTGCATTTTTTTATTTATGATTTTTTTTCCTTATTCCCGAATCGTAATGCTAGAATAAAATTAAATTAGAAACAATTATTTATTATTAAATTATGCTGTTTATTTAGATCGCTTTTCTGGTTTTATTCTTTTATTGCATACATAAATATTATATACTATAATCAACGAGCTCGTGATGTTACACAAGCGGTTAGAAAAATTCACAACAGTTTAGTACTTTACTATAAAATATCAATAAAACAAATAAAATGAAAAAGTAATACAAAGAAATTATACCTTAAGAGAAAAACGTAGCTCTGTAAACACAACAGATTTCTGCTAAGGAAATTATAGAACCTTCTGGACACAGGAACCATTATTCCTTCAATCACCGGGTTAATGCGGTCTCAAATCTTTATTCTTAATCAAGCAAAACAAATTATAAAACTAATTACGAAGTTCACATTCACCGAGGTGTGAAATCCATACGATTTTCATTGGATTAAGAATTATTATACTGGGCTACACTAATTTAATTAAACTTATGTGAGATGGAACTATACATGCATGCATAAATTTATTTTCAAGGTTTTAAAATTCTTTAAAAAGCAAAGCAAATGAAATATATAGTGATGGAAATTAGAAAACTGATAGCTTAATATTTTTAAAAAAATATAATAATAATAAAGAAATAAAGAAAAGTGCATTTAATGCTTACCTTGTATGAAAAATGGAATCCAAGCAAGTAAAAAGGGTACCTAAAGCGAAGGTACTCGTTCACTACTTTAAGATGAATCAATTGATTCACTGATTGAATCCAAGCTATGAAGAAATTACAGCATGAAAATATTCACTTCCCTTGTCTGAAGAGCTCATCGCGCTTCTGAGGTAGTCATTCCAGAAACATATTCAATAGCTCATTTTTCCCCGCCCTTTCTTCCTACTGCACTTGCGTCACTCCGCCTAGCGACCAATGGGAATCAACTTGCATCCTTCCCAATGCTGTAAGAATTACTCTGCCCCCCTCCTCCTATGCACAGAAGCTCTCTACGCAATTTTCCGCCAGCATTATCCGTTTTTATATACAAATTAATTAGGACTGAATTCAAAACTCAATTACAGTTTCAATGAAATTATTTTTCAAAGCCTACAGAAAATTTATTTTAATTTCATAGCCGTAAGTCAGTTATTGCTATTTAAATCGTAAATTTTGTTCAAAATAATGATCATAAAATGTATAACTAAATAAACATACAGACAATAAACATACAGACAATAACCATCAAATTCCAACAATTTTTAAAAGCTGAAATTGCATGTCTCAGATTTTATAGTTCATCTATTATTAATAACAATAAATCCATATAGATTTTGCGCTTGAATGAAAATTTTAAAACCAACGAGGGAAATTAATTTCTATATTCGAATAATTATATCGAAAGACTATAACTCATATATTCGAGTAATTATATCGAGTAATAAAATAGAAAGCAACTTATAAGGTATTGATAAAGCAACTATGAAACAGCTTAAGATACAAGGCACATAACTAGTTAAGTCATGCACAAATTACAAATTTAGCATCCGAGCTGAAAACACTTAAATAATTCGGTCGATTCTGCTTTTCATCCCTTCAGTGGGTCGATAAACTGAGTACCAAGCATGCTTGAGGGTTTCGTTAGGCTGACCACATAACTGGGACATATGCCCCACGGCCCTCTGTCATGAAAATAGTTATGGCACACATGGGCTGTCGTGAGTTTGGTTTAGTTCAGACCATGATTATGGGAGTCAAAAATTCTGGATTCAAACGATAACCGGAAATCACGGAGACGATTGTTACCATCATGCATGTCTCTCGAGGTGGAGTGTTTGGAAAAATTTCATGTTTCCGCTTTTGGGATGTGTAAATACGGCCCGCTATTTTTGAAAACCCCGGCATGGGATGCTTGGCCTCTGATGTTTTGATGGTTTTATACTATACGGTGTAAAGTTTCTCACGCTGCTAGCGGAATTACATTGATAAATCTAATTATTTCGATTAACTGCGGACAACACAATGTTAGTTAGTTAAGTAAAGAATTCATTTCGGTCTCAAGAACAATATCTTTACCCAAAACAAAGAGCGAATTTATTTTTTAAAAAAAATTGTTACATAAAGAAAAAAATTCGATTATTATAAATAGTATCTATCTAATAGTGAATGGGGGCTGAATAACATGAGACGGACACAAATTATTTTCAGTTATATTTTTCTCTATACCTATATTTTTTTTAGCTATGTCTCAAAAGTAAAGCAAAATAATTTAAGCGAAATCATTTTAAGATCAAATATAAACAATACAGTTATAAGCTGTGCTTGTTATAAGCAAAATATCACATTATAACGTTTAAGTATTATTATTTTAAACAGACTGTATATATTTTTGATGTACCATTTATTCTTTCTATAGAAATGTTGGCTTATTATTAAATTTTCCCAATTTTACTGTGCAAATTTCCACAATTTTCGAGGAAAAATGTACCTTGAACGAATATATTGTGCTATTTTGATATCTCTTAATGGACACTTAAAGACCATGTCAAGAATTTTTTTTGTATATTCATCGCATTATATGGCCTTTTGAAAGGACTTTTCATTGTATTCCACCGGAGGTTATCCTAAGAATGCTTAAGCATCCTGTATGACAGATGTACATTAAAAGTGGAAATTTAATACCCATCTCTTGAAATTGACAATAAGTGGTATCGAACCTGAGACCTTCTTCAAAGAGTATAATTCAATTATTTAACTACGATATGTGTCCTAATAACTGGAATTATAGATTTTGATTATGTGAGTTTATAAGTTATTAGAATTTGATGAGATTCTGAAAACACATTCCTTCCTATAGAAATAATGCCATTTAGACAAAATATTATAATAACCATTGATATAAGCGATTTAATCAAAAGAAGTGAAGTCACTTTTACATAAAAACCAGCTTATTACAAATTTTATTATGTCAGGGAATCATAATAAATCAATACTATTTAATAAATGTAAAATAAACTCTGCTATTTTTTTAACATCTATACACTTTTTTTAAATTTATTTTTACTACAAAAAATGTTAATTGGATTTTAAGGATGTTAACTGTGAGCTGTCAGCTGAATGGTAGAACTTTGCTCTTCGATTCATGGATTCAATTTCCAACACAGACATAAATGTTTGCGAAGATTCAGCATCCACTTTGAATAGTAAATCCTAATTGAATTGGACCTCATCTGCAAGAAATATTTGTTGAAAAACAAATAAACTAAGTTTAAAAATTTTAGGGCTTGCTTATTTTATTATTTTTCAATTTGATTTTTATTGTATAATAACATGAAGTTTAATATTTCCAATGCTTAAGGAATTTTCAACCATAACTTTAACTAATGGAGGGACTATTGTGAGCTCGTTTTTTAAATTTCTTAAAACAGTAGCGATGTTTCAGTTTCTTAGCATGTTCATAATTCCTTTATATATTTCCGTTTAAATCCATTCGCATTGTTTGTAAGGAATATTTTTTATTCTTATTTCTTATTTATACATATTCGGAAGTCTTGTATGATTTTTCGAAACAGTTGTTTTTCCATTAAAATGATAATGTGTCTAACTTATGCGCATAGGTAAATCCTGTACATTTTTCAATAGTCTTTTTAAAATTGAAAATGCATAATTGTAGGACTGTAAGAAATAATTGCCATAATTGCAAGCTTAAAAGATCTTCTTTCCAAACAATCCATTCACATTGTTTGTAATGTAGGTCTTTAAGCTTCTTCTATCTGCTATGTAGGACTTTCCGATAAAAGTATTTAATTTCAGGTGTAAACAGTTGTTTTACATGTAACTACTAATAGTTAAATTTAAACCAATCTTTTCATTTATAGGATTGCAATAATTTTATTTAGAGTTATTAAGTGTTCAACCTATTTGTACAGATCAATCGTTGAAGTAATTTTGGACACAATTGAGTGTACAGATGCACACGATCTGGCTACCTTCGAAGTCTTAATTGTGCATAGATAATTATGTTGTCATGGTATGCTGGATGGTATATTGTGATGGTAGGATGGACCTAACTGGACCGGATATCAAACCCACTATATTTTGGACACGAGAAAGATATATTGTCTCACTAAGTCAATGGGAACTATAAAAGGAAATCGTATCATTAAATAATAATTAAATCCATAAATTGCTCCTTTATGTGCGAAATTTTGAATTGTTTTCGGAAGTTTAAATTTCTGAATCAAAAGTTTAGGAATTTGAAGTTTAAATTTCTACAATCGGTCTGTCGCCTGCGCATGAAAAATATGTATCATTACATGAATTTACAGGAAAAAAATTTAACACCAAATTTAAAAGGATTGATAAGAGCTTAGAGATCACCTGACCTGAAGATATTAGAAATATTACGTACATTAATAATGACAAAATAGAAAAATAACTCGAAGACTTAAATAGTATTGATTTGAACAATGATTTGAATTATTTAAATAACAAGAAGGAAAAAACAGTGTGATTGCTTACAGAAACATTTCTGAATATTTTATGGGTAAAAAGTGCTACCTGTTTAGTTTTAAAACTATTTTTATTTATTGGATTCCCAAAACAATGCAAATTTTAAAAAAAGCGAGTCTAATGTTAATGCCTTTTTCATTTTGCTTTTTCTTCTATTCTAGTTTCAACATATTAATAACTTGAATCAATATAAAACGGCTTCTCAAACCGATGCTTTGGTCCTTATAAAATAAATCATTTTATTAACAAAATGAGTTTAGACAATATTCTTAAATATTCGATGGAGAACTTAGCCTTGTTTGCTGCAGCTAGAAGAATGATATTTGAAAGCAGGTAGCAAAATCGTCGACAAGTCGGATTTACGACGCCGTCTTAAAACGATATTGTCATTAATTATGTGTGACTCAGATGAATCCTTATTTGACGTAATGGATATTTTAAACCAACAATTTTAAACTCAGCTGTAACAAAAGAAACAACCACTTTATGGTTAAAATGTTAAATTGGAAATGCATTCTTGCCTTCTTTTATAAAATTTGCTGGAGCTCCAGTGGCTCAGTAGCTTCAGGCCGTTTCCCGTTACGGTCAGCAAAGTGAAACATCATTTGCCGAATAATGTTTGAGGGTGACCACGTAAACTCCCTCACTGAGTTACTGAAGCTCCGTGGTTAGGGAACACGTCCACGTTAATATGTGACGTTCAAAGTCTTTCTGCTGCAGTGGTGTGTATGTGAAGAGGAGGATACCAGCCCAGGTGGGACTTCGTCACCTGACCGTGGATCAAAATTACGAGGCACTTAATGATGGGCGAGTATTTCAAATCCGTTAACATAAGGATTCAGTCCGGGTTTCAACTGCACCGTTATGTATGTATAAAATTTGCTTTTATTAAATGAAAAATAAAACAAATAAATAGAGCAACATGCAAAGGCATATATTTTTCTTATGGTTCAGAATTCATTTTAAACTGTTAAGTAGTTAAATTAGCACTAGTGAGTAAAAAGTAACTATAAAAAGCAGACCTCCCCCCCCCCCAAAAAAAAAAACATATACACTCGCTTCCAAAAGTTAAGCAAGAAGATGTAAAATGCAAAAAAGTCAACAAATACTGCTTTGATTGACACAAAATTTTTCAGGAAAGTAGCATATATATATATTTATGCATAAAATAAAATCAATAATTATAAACAGAAATGAAAACAATATTAAATTTTTGTAAGTTATCACGTACTGGAGATTTAAATAGAATTATGTATAACGTAAAAATAAACAGCATAAAATGAAAAAAGGACATTAATAATATATGTGATCCCCTTTCATCTGTATACAAAGTTTAGATCTTGTGACCATGCTTTCAATTAGGTGGTCAACTACCGCAGAATTAAGTAATAGCCATTCTTCTAGTAGAGTAGTTTCCAGCTCAATAAAAGTAGCTGCAGGTGGGAAACGTGAAGATACAGCACGACCGAGAGCATCCCAAAGATTTTCAATGGAATTAAAGTCCAGCGAATATGTTGTCCATGTCATACGCGCAATCCCTTCACTCTCCAGGTAGTCATCGATGATATCAGCTCTATGGGGATGTGCGTTATTGTCCATCAAAACAAAAGTAGGGCCAACTGCTGCAACAATCTCACAATGGTTTCTAGGACTTCATCTCGATACCGAACAGCTATCACAGAATCCCGTTTAAAGATGTGCAGGTCGGTGCGGTAACCTAATGAATTCCCTGCTCACACCATAATGTTTCCGCCTCGGATTGCGTGATGTTCAGTGATGTTTTGGTGCTGATTACTTGTTCCTTGTTCACGCCATATCCTTATACGCTCGTCATCAGGCTCCAGAGCAAATCTTGACTTATCAGTAAACATGACATTGCCCCAGACAGACAAAGTCCAATTGACATGTTCATGGCACCACTTTAACCGTGCGCCTCTTGATTGGACAGATAGACAAAACACAAACTCGAGGTACCCGAGCATACAATCCACTCATATGTAATCTTGGGTGTACAGTAGCAGCATATATCACCTTATCAATGGGCGCTGTAACCATAGATGTCACACGTGTGGAGGTCACTCTTGCTTGGCTAAAATCGCAATGTATCGAACTTCCGCGGGGTTTGTATCCTTTGGGCGAAGGTACGTGCCTTCGGACTACTGTCTGAGTGGTTTGGAATTGTTTCCATAAACGTGAAATCACAGAGTGATGAACTCCGAAGAAAAGAGCAACTTCATAGATCAATTGTCCTGCTTCAATGCGCCCTACACCACGCCAGCACTCAGAATCTTCCATTCGTCTTCTGGAAATCATGTCTTGAAAATAAATTGAATGAAAGTTTTAAGCACCTTCTCTATCAGCACTTACAATCAACTGTAATCATTCATAATGCTGGTATCTAATAGGCCTGCCCTTTTTGCCTATTTCTTGACATGAAAGCGCGATATACTGTTACCTAACATATCTGCATACTTCCGTCTACCTCTGAAGGATTTGCATCCTCTTCCATTCTGACTAGTTTCCGGAAATTAGCATTTTGCTCTCCGTACTTAACATTTGGAAGTGAGTGTATATTGCATTTCAAAAATTTGATTAACATATAATACATTACAAAAATGAAAATCATCTACACAGACTCAATGTTTTTATATAAATGTTTGAAAAATTAATATAATTTGCTTTGTAATTTTCATATGTTTAGTGGATTTAGTTGTTAATTTTTCAACTTATTTTTAATAAATCTAAATGATCAATATTTATTTTATATTTTCCTAATCAATCTAAATAGTTTGAAAAAAAAATTCCAGATTTTTATGCATGCAATCATAAAAAGTTTGGAAACTGATTGCATAAGTAATTTATTGATTTTGATTTCATTGATTGTAATTTAATGTAAAAAGAAAAAATATCGGAAAAATAGCTTCTAAGAATCAAAAGTCAAAAATATAAAACTATTAAACTTTTGATGTTTTCATTTAAATTTTTTCCTAATTCTTTCGTTGATAATGTGTCAGAATAATGTCAAAACTGATATTTTAATATTTTATTTATAATATATTTTCTAAATTTAAATTACTGATAATAGAAAAAGAAAGAATGATAAGAGGCAGAAATTAAAAATTTATATCTTTCAGAATATTTTAATAAACTAAAGAAAGTAAATAAAGTCTCAAATATTCT